>BQNB010002838.1:90382-120458 GCA_026074375.1 Tanacetum coccineum
CCAAACCCGAAGGGTGAGATGAAAGCTATCACTACTCGAAGTGGTGTTGCTTACGAAGGACCTTCGATTCCTACTAATCCTTCTCCTAAAGAGGTAGTGGAACGAGAAACCGAGGAGACAACGAATAAAGAGCAAACAAATTTCCAAGGAAGTACCGCTTAAATCCCACCTTTGGTTATCCCTATTTCTATTCTGGAACCCGATGTTCCGACGACTTTGCCTAACACCACTCCCATTCCAGAATCCGTTATTCTAAAGAATTTACCTAAGCCAAATATTACATATCCTTCACGACGTGATGATCAAAAGTCACGTGATAAGGCTTCGAATCAAATGGAGAAGATCTTCTAAATCTTTCAAGATTTGCGCTTCGACATTAGTTTCGCGGATGCTTTACTTTTGATGCCAAGATTTGCTCCTACGATTAAGAGTTTGCTCATGAATAAGGAAAATTTGCTTGAGTTAGCTAAGATACCGTTGAACGAGAATTGCTCGGCAATGCTTCTCAAAAAGCTTCCCGAAAAGCTTGGAGATCCCGGCAAGTTTCTTATTCCATGTAATTTCCCAGGGATGGATGTATGCCACGCCTTGGCCGATCTTGGCGCAAGCATAAATCTTATGCCTCTTTCTATTTGGAAAAAGCTTTCTTTGCCGGAACTTACACCAACTCGGATGACTTTAGAGTTAGCGGACCGATCGATTACTCGTCCTAAAGGAGTCGCCGAAGATATTTTTGTCAAAGTTGGGAATTTCCATTTTCCTACCGACTTTGTTGTTGTCGATTTCGAAGCCGATCCTCGAGTACCTCTCATTTTAGGAAGATCCTTTTTAAGAACCAGTCGAGCTTTAATTGATGTGTACGAAGGAGAGCTTGTTTTGAGGGACGGAAATGAACAAATAACTTTTCATGTTGATGGCACGTCAAAACATCCTCAAAAGCATGTAAACGAGTCAATTAAAATAGTTAACGACACATGCAAGAAAGTTTTAAAAGTTTACCGACGAACCTGTGTTTGTTTGCTTTACTCAACCGAATAGTAACAAAGATGAATAGGTAAAAGCCGGAAGTGAAGTCTCGATAATCGACAGCGAAACGCCAAAATCGTTTCACACCTTGTTTGATGAATTTTTTAAGTTATTTTAATGGAGAGCATGTTTCATTCAAACAAACTACATCAAGTTTCTTCGGTTTTTGCAATCACATCCACCTTACCGTCTATTGAGCCCAAGGATTCTCTCATAATGGGGGACGAGCACCTTAGTACTTTTAGTGCTGAGGAAATTGTCCCAATCCCAAGAGAATCTGAGCGATTACAATCAGGAATGATAGTAAGAACATTTTACCTATGTGTGATTGATTCAGTGATGATTCCTGTGACTTTCTCTAACCCTCTTTTTGAATTTGATGTCAATTTCAACTCTAGTGACATAAACCTTCTTTTTAATAAAGTGTTAGAGGAAATCGAGTGCAAGGATTCTTACGATTCTAACCTTGATAAGTCGACTTTCTTAGTCACACCTCTTTCTGATTCTAATAAAGATGAGTGTCTTACTCCAGGAGACGATATTGAGTTTCTACTTTACCATGATCAGTCTACTCTGTTGAAAAGCGTTGCTTCCATTCTCGAGGGATTCATCAATGATCCACCTTTCGAAGAGAATGATGATTTATTTGATTTGGAATGTAAAACGAATGATTAGAAAATAATTTTGTACGATGCTCCAATTGATGAGGCTGAGTGTTTTGATCTAGGAGGCGATAATGATGAGATTGATGCTTTTCTAGCTATCGAAGTTCCTACGTATATTGAGGAAGGTTATTATGACTCAAAAGGAGACGTATTATATCTTGAGACTTTGCTTAGTAATGATACCACCCATAATATCTCTCCTGATGTATTTTTTAATCATGAACCACAACACATTGAGAATGAATCAGATCATGTTACTTTTTCTCCTAAGAGTGATCCTCTTCACCATGAGTTCACCGGTGAACTTATCACGATTCCTCCAGGAATTGTTAGAGAGCACGAGGATTATATCAATCGAATGTCGTTGCTATGCGGAAATTCATCTTCCCGGTCGCCAGAAAATTCTCATACAATCATCGAGTCTCTTCCCACATCTACTACTCTCGTTGAGGATAGTGACTCCAATAGGGAAGAGATCGATATATTTTCCGGACCAGATGATTCGATACCACCGGGTATTGAAAGTGATTTTGACTCGGAAGAGGACAACTTGCTTAACGATGATCCCATTCCCGAATATGAACGTTTAACCTTCGACATGGAACCCGATGTGCCAGTGATAAACAATGTTGATGAGCTTAATGAAGACGAATGTTTTGACCCAGGGGGAGGTGAGATTAATGTTGAAGTTGACGATTCCTTCTCTTTTTGTTACTGGGGACTTTTCTTCTGTATCTCACTTACCCTGAGGTTTCTCCCTTACTTTCCTCCACCAAAAATGAGGACACCATTTTTGACCCCGGCATCTCCACTTAGAGCCGGTGGCATCTCATCGGGATGGAACTTTCATGTGCTTAAATGTTTATCCAAACATTAATGAAAGCCCGATTGAGATTTTCTCTTCCATTTACTCTCTCCAAGGACGAATGAATTCGGGGATCGAGTCAAGCTATGTGACTCGGTTACCAAAAACAAAGCGCTTCGTGGGAGGCACCCCATGCTTATCCTTCTATTTTCTTTTTTTCTATTGTGATGTGAGGAGGCTTGTACTCTTCCGATTCTTGTTGTGTTTGTACTTGTGATTGTTTGCAGGATTGACCCAAATTTTCTGAAGACTCTCGTGTTCGGTGTTTTGTCCCGGTCCACTCGAGCTTCCTAGCCTTTGCTTGCCATTAGTTTGGGGAAATCCGATATCCTAAAGATTATTATCGACTAACATTTATCTTTTAGCACACTTAATAAACGGCTTAAGATTTTTGTGATACTTTCTTCAGGCTTGAGTTATGCATTCGACCTTTTTGAGTTCTAGTATGGGTTTTTTTTAAGTCTTAGGCTAGGAAACATTGAGGACAATGTTTAATTTTAGTATGGGGTAGTATATCTTCGATATAATCTTACCTACCTTTGCCCGTTGTTCTCACGTACCCTGTTTTTCCACCAAAATTTTCAAAAATATGAAAAAATTTAAAATTTTCAAAAATAAAATAAGTGTTTTTGTCACAATTTTGACTTTCCTGCTGGGTAGAATAAGAGTAAATTTTGACTCGATCGAGCGTGTTGAGCTCTAGCTTGTTCCTTAATTTTAGGCTAACTGGTTCGCGAAATTGTGTAAGAACGAAAAATGATAGAGTTAAGTATGAGTGGGATGCTAAACAAGGATTAGTTGGAAATCTTAAGAGCTCATGTATGTAATTTGTGGTTTTTTCTCCCATAAGCTCTTAACCGGATTAATATACGTGCTGTTTTTGGAGATTAAACTTAAATCAATAATTTTTATGTAATATATAGCAAAAAAAATTAGTCTTAGTTCAAACTTATACTTGAATTTTTCAAAAAGAAGTCTTCTCTATATAAAAAAAAATAAAAAAATAATAATAATATATATAAATATATAATAATAAAAGCTGTGGGCTAATAAAAGTTTACTACCTCTTGCCGGCTCACAACCGATGTGGTAGTCTTTTAAATAAAGCCCATAGTAGGTATAAAAATCCGAGACTGATAAAAGTTTGCTGCATCTTGCCGGCTCACAACCGATGTTGCAGCCTTCTAAAAGGTCGAGGGTTACAATTGTATAAATGTTTAATAATAAGTTTAAATTAATAAATAGATTTCTATTTGTTAAATTCAAATATGCTTTTGAACTTTGACTATTCTATTTTATAAGCTATGCACATACAGGAACACATGAGAGTTTTTTTAATCCTAAGGTCTTGTGAGTCCCGATACTAGGATCTGTGGGGTGTCTAAGCCTGGTCACTTAGCCGCAAGGTTGGGATGTGCCGAGACGAAAGTCGCTACATGAGATGATCTCGCCTTCAAACTCATTATTCTTGGGTGGAACGTGAAGCATAGTATTTTGTAAAACGTTGATCCATGGTTGAAATTCAAAATAGCACATTCACTTAAGATATAATAAATGTCGGGAGTAAAAAGTTCACAAGTTGCAAATATGAGTAGTGTTAGCATCTTTACTGATATTTAGCTGTGATTTCGTTTTAAGCTTGGTTTGGAGCAAGTGAAAAGTCGGGGACGATGAATTTATCCTTTTTGGGGCATTCTCGGATCGAAATGCATCTTGTTCTATGATCCCTAACAGTTATGGAAATAATGAAAGTCGAAATATTCTAAGTTTACTTGTTTTAAAAAATATATTAAAAATGGGAAAATGGGGTGTTTTATAACTTGTGATTTCTTAACTCTCTCCACAAAAGTCTTTGCTACTTTTCAAAGATTTAGTTTGGGGAAGTTTTGAGGTATTTGGTTTTAAAGCATATAATATTACGTGAGGACACACAATCGCTTAGTTTGGGGAATTTTGATATGTGTGAAAACACATATCCGTTTTATATCAAAAATAACCCATAAAAGACAAAATTGTGCTTAAAATGCTTGTATATTGCTTGTTTTGTCTTTGTGATTGTGTAGGTATGGAATATAGTGCCAAATAATCACAAGAAAAACGGTCACAACCGGACAAACAACAAAACACGAGAACGGATTGAGTGTACAAAAGCCGAGAATTCGATAGCAAGAAAGGACAAAAGTCAGCTCAAAGTCAACTCATAGTTAACATTGGTCAACTACTAAGAGACAAAACCTTTCAAAATTCCCAAAATGCCCTTAATGTTAAATCAAAATTCACAAATAACCCTTAAAACCCTAACGGTGTTAACTTTCTATTAATAAAAGTTAACACTCGTTATCTCTTTTATATAATATCCCAAAAAAACAAATCCAAAAACCTGTTAAACATTACCCAGGCCCAATCTTTTCGTATAAGCCCAAAGTTAAACCAATTAGACCCGAGTCAAACACCCACCCTTTTATAAAAAGTAAAAACGCGGGAAAAGTAGTTTTCACTGTTCATCATCTCTTCCATTTAACCACACGCTAAAATCAAAGAGTAAATTGAAATTAATGACGTGGAAAAATAATTCAAGTACTAAGCTACATGTTAGCAACAAAAACGTCACCTCAAGAGCTATGATTGGTCATTTTGGACAAGGGAATACAACGTGGAAGCATAGAACACACATGGATGGGATTTTTTACACTAAAGTGGCGTGTAAAAGAAGCACAAGTGCTCTGACACACAAAATGCCATGTTGGCAATCAATGAGATCAAATCTAATCCAACGGCTCAAAGATAGGATCAAATGATTGACAAAAGTTAATGGTTGAGCTCAAAGGGAGCGTATAACAACCTGAAGGACTAGAAGCATCATTTGGCAGCTATAAATACAAGCTTACTCCTAAAAACATCTTATTTTTTCCATGTATTTTTTTTAGGTTTAGTAGTCTTATGTTAATTTTTGGTTTAAATGTATTTTCCTTTTTAGGCTCTTGTAATTTTAATTTTCAAGTCTTGTAATCTGTTTTGAGTATTAATAGAATTAAAATTTCATTTTTCACAATCTGTTTTTACTTTAAAGCTTTTATATGACTCAAATGTTTTTAGTTACTATTACATAAGCTCTAATAAGCTCATCATAAGCAATCTGAGTCTATAAGCTCAGATTGAGCTCAAATAAGCAATCTAATTTACTCAAACCCTTAAAACTAGACTAATACTTTTGCTAAATGGAAATAAGCTATTTGGATGATGAGCTAGCAATGGATGAGCTTATAGGACTTAACTAGCTTATCCTTGTGATAAGCTAGAGCTTGTAGATAGCTCACTTAAGCATATTAAGCCTTTGTTTAGCTAAGGCCTTTGTAAGTTTTCAAGTTCCTTTACTGTCTTTAATTTCTTAGTTTAGAATTGCTTAATTTGCTTATTTGCTAGCTTATTTGTGCACTTATTTCTGTTACTAAGCTTATTAAATTATGTTTGAGTATCTGTTGTTTAATTTTTATTGCATTAGATCTTTGTTTTATTAGTTTTTGATTCATAAAAACTGTCAAATACTCAAATATAGTTAGCATATACTAGTAGACTTAATTATTTCTGGCTTTATTTTGTTATTGTTATATTGGCTTGTTTAGGTTGTTATAATCTGTTCATTACTGGTATTTAAGTTTTAATCACTAAATTTCTATTTCATAAACTAAAATGGAATTTATTAGGTTTAAAGGGGTGTTTGGCACAAGTGTAAAATGGGTCAGTTTGGTTTCTAGTATAGGTTAAGGTCATTGGTACTTATTTCATAAGCCGAGTTTAGAAATTTTAGTCAAGTAAGTTTTGATTTTAAGGTTTATATTTCAAGTATTAAGATTATAGGATTGATATGTTGAGGCTGTGGTCATAAGCTCTAAGTTCTTAGGCTTTAATAGCTTGATTCTCTTCTAAGCTGTTTTTGTTGCTATAAATGATCTTTTCCTAGTGTGCTAATGGCATTGGAAACATAGCTTAAGGACCGCACCATTTAAAATTGAGTATTGGATCTAGTTCTTGCCAACTGCATCAGCAGTTTTATATTGCAAACAGCCTTTTTCTAGCTTAAATTTCAATAGGTAAAAAATGTTTTTAGCTTTTGGAATTTTGTGCACAAGTAGATTATAGGCTAAAGTAGATAGGTTAGGGCTTATTTTTGTTTAAAGATCTTATTTAGTTATCTGTTTTATAGCCTGCATTTTAGTTCCTATCTTTTCATAAAAACCAAATATAGAGTATTTTTGCATAAACAGCTTTTTCAATTAGATTTTTCTCAGCTTAAATGAAGTTCAAAATACTTTTTGAGAACTATTTTAAGTAGTCTTTAGGATAAGCTCTAAGTAGGTATAAGCTGTTTTGCTTAAAGTTTTTGTTAGATAGCTTAAATTTTAGTTCAAAGGTCCTTGCAGGGCCTGTTTGGTTTCAAAGTTTGCTTAAGTGCTTATTTGGCTTTTTCAGCTTATGGCTTGCTTATTTTGCTTGTTTCCAGTTTGGATTAGCTTATTAGGTTAGAGTTAGATTAGTGGTAGCCTATTTCATTCATAGCTTAGCTTATTTAGCTTTTGTATTCTAAAATTTTATAAAAGAACCAAAAAAAAGTAGTTAAGCATTCCTATCTAAAAAGCCTCTTTTCAGCTTTCAGAAAAGTTTCTTTCACAAAAGTTGTTAGTTTCTAGCTTATTTACAACTTTGTTTTTATAAGTTTTCAAAAATAAAAAAAGGGAAGATGGAAATCGGGGGTGAGCAAGGCTCGAACCCCGACTCAATCTTCCATAACCTTTATAAACGCCTCACTCCACACACCTCTAACAACATGCCCTGGGGTATCTTTTTCGTTATAGCTTTACAAAATTAATATTTGTATACATTTTCTCCTTTGTAGTTTTAATAGTTGTTTAGCTAATTCCACAACTTATCGATAAGCTGTGTATCCAAGCTAATCTTTCTTAGTTCTTATTAGTTCAAGCATATTTTACTTATTTTTTCAGAATTTTTATAATTAGTTTAGTATTTTTAAACATTTACTTTTATTAAAAACTTTAAAAATTCATAAAAAAATAGAAAAATAATCAAAAAAATATAATTCTTTTTTAAAAAATTTCTTTTATCATATAGTTTCTAGGAAAATTAGTTTTGCTTTCGTAGGGTTAAAATTTAAATTTTTTAATTTTTAAAGAACGTAATTCGTTTTCGTTCATGTTTTTCGTGTTTATAAGCTCATTTCAACTCCGTTTTTGTTCTAGTTTTCTTTAAGCTTACTTTTTAGACAATTAGAGTCTATTAAAAGTGAAAAATTCATCTTAGGTTTAATTTTTGAAATTTAGGGTTTTTAATCGCTATTTAGAGTTCCCGTTTTGCGTTTTTAGTTAAAGTTTAATTTTCCGTTATTAAAGTTAGGTTTAATTGTCCTTAAATTTGCTCTCTTTTAGGATTTTAGGAAACAAACCATCTTTAAACCAATTCAAATCATTGTCCAAACAACAAGCGTGGGACTTAACGATCGTTGGGACTTAACGATTCAAATCAATTTCACAAATCGTTGGGACTTAACGATTCGGTAATCACTTACCGGTAAATATAAGTATTATTATATATATTTTTGAAGATTTTCCTTACTACCTTTGTTCTCAAGGGTAGTTTGGTAATTTTCTATACTTATATATTATTTTGCTTATTTTCTAAGGGTAGGTTTGTATCGATCGCTTGGTATCAATTATGCATAGCCTAGCTAATTATGCATAATTCAAGAAGAGCCACACTATGTCGGATTAATCGTCGCCTTTAAACTAGTGGTTTGGATAAATGTTTGGGTGAGAACGCTTCTAAAGATTGGATCCTTATGCAAGTAATCCTATTTGATTCGATTTTGTAAGAACAAGTCCGAATTTTCTTGCGTTCCTTGAAATCTATTCTTTCGGATGGTGTTCACTTAGAAAAAAAGTCACAAAATTTTTGGACCAAATAATTTCGGAAAAGTATATCCGTGTGTAACGTTGTAGCGTGTGAAATCAATCTTAAATCACAGGTTGGTGATGAAATAAAAGAAAACCTGATATCGACACTGAGAAGAATTTTAACGAGGATCAGAGACTGCAATGTGGATTAAAGCCGAGTTCGAGTAACTCCGACGCTAATGAAAAAGACTTCCCCTACATCAAATGTGTATTACTGTGCTTTCTCTTGTTACAACGATCAATAATTGTGAAGGAAATCATCCTACGACAAAACAAAAATCACTCCGGTTTTACCAATCGATAACCGTGAAAAAGACTTCTCCCATAATGTATCTTACCTCATCTTTCTTTCGTTTTTCCGATATGTCGAATGACGTCCATAGAGGAAAGTTTCTTCTTTGTCAAACTATGAAACATCCTTGTTGAATAAAACCGTAATCGTGAATAAGACTTCTACCCCCGAAACGTATATGTTCGGTCATCTAATGTTACGGATGAATCCTACACAAGCTCGAGTTGTGAATTTGAGGTGTTTGATTTGTTCCCGTTATGCCTTGTGAACTCGGATATCAACGTAGAGTGGTGACTCGGATACCAACGTAGAGTCACACAAGGATGGCTCAAAAGGAGATCTTTCGGCACGAGGGCTAAGCACAATGGCTGGATCCTACTGGATCAAAGTGATGTCTTCCATCATCATTTTCCGTAGGGAATAAAACGGTACGCGATAGACAGTTGGAGCTTTCCGACTTCGTGGCGGTAGATAAAAGACAATCTCGTTTGCCATCTCCATTTATTCAGTTGAGGAATCCTTGTGCTGGACTCGATCCTCTTTGATCGTCGATGGTCAACAGCGGATAGCCATAGTTGAAATTTTATGTGCAACACTTTTGCTTGCTATGTGTTTATGTGTTATGTGATTTCTAGTCGAGTGGTCATACATATGTGCGAGCTCGAGGCGTCATTATTATATGACATCGGATCGGCTAGGTACGCCTACCCGTATTATGGTGCTTGCAAAATAAGTCGAGATGATTTAAAGACACATGGAGCGGTCGCGTTTGGTGTGCGAGCTAGAAGTGGTCCCCATGGGTGGCAGCCGGGCCAGTGACAATTGTGCCTGGGGTACCATGAAGAATGCTCAGAGTTTGATAATATAAGCAAACTTGACCATTTGATAGGGTGTGGATCTATGGCTATAAAGCCCGTGAGCACCCTATGATGTTAAAAATCTTTTTTTTGGTATGTATCCATGGCTATAAAGCCTGTGAGCACCATGTGATGTTGAAAATCTCTTTTTGGGTATGGATCCGCGTGTGAACACCCTACAATGTTAAAAATCTTTTTGGATATGCATCCATGGCTATCAGGCCCGTGAACATCCTATAACTTTAAAAACTTTTCTTTGGTTGGACTTAGCCAGAATTAAGTTGTTAATCATGGCTTGACTATTTAGCAAGTATGCCGTTATGTGATTATATGTGCTTAATGATAAGTACCTCATTTCGATTAATGTTGTAGTGCTTTCGATGGAGTTATGTATACTCTGAATGATTACCGCAATGATGCGTTCTCTTTTGATGAAATAGGCTTGACTGTTAGCAAGCACGATTTAATAAAATTGGGTCGGCGGGGTACGCCTTTTCCCCCAAAGCTAAACGATTTACAGGGCTTGACGGTTAGCGAGCATGCAATTATGTGATTTTGTACGCTTAATGATAAGTGCCTAGTTTTGAATAAGGTTGTAACACTTTCGATGGAGTCATGTACACTCCAAGCAATTTTTATAATGACGTGAACTCTTTTAACGAGATCCATTGGACAATATGTGTTTTGATTTGATCGGTGTGATCACCATTGATTTTTAAATTGACATTCGCTTTGAAAATTTTTCAAGTGTGCCCGAGGTCGTGTGACCATAATGTGAGAACGTGTGAATCCGTTCGAGAATGATAAGCTAATAGTAATGAACCCTTAACCGCTCCCGAGAATTGACGACTGGTTAAATTCTTCGTTTCCACTAGCTTTTTCTTCGAGTCATGTATTTTATCCTTCCTTTTAAAGATTCCCATGACGTTTGATCCGTGCACTCATGCACGTTGCATATATTTGATGCTTTAACTTTTGTTCATTAAATTTTGTTGGAAACCTCGACAAGGACCTGTGTATATCCTCACGTCTTCACAAGTAAACCATACGGCGATTAAGGCGAATTGAGCACCGAGACGGCGCTCCCATAAGGAGGGGAGGATGTAAAACCTCGTATTCAAGGTCACTACTATTTCTAATCTTGTATCTATATTATAAATTTAAAGAATTCGTTTTCAGTATTTTAGTCGATTCTTATTAAAATCGCCAATTTTAAAACCCTCGCGAATCGTACAATTTAAATTTATCCGTTTTATCGATCTAGAAATCAACGAAAGTCACATTTTAGCCATGAGAGCCTATCTTATTTTATTTTTATTATTTTAATCCTTTAATCGTGTTTAGCTAAACCGCGTCAAGAGATCGTGATTTTGTGCAACAAATAAACGAGTTAAATAGGTGATTGAGCCGGGCACAAAGAGATACAAAGATTTACCAAACAAAAAGCCCAACCAAGCCCACCCCAAAGAGGGGGGCCGGTTATGGAACTCAATCAAACGCACCCTTTATATTTTTTTGGGAATTATTCTAGTAATACATACATCGACTCTTTTCCTATTTTTTTAGTTATGGGCGACACATACTATTGTAGGGTATTTTGGTTATATATATATTATATAAACATATCTCCATATCTAGGATCCTTAACAACAGTAATAATAATATTCCCAGCCTGCTCCTCTCTTTCCTGTTCGACGACTAAGGCAGTAAACCATATAACACCTTCATCATCTATTCTTTACCGAATCCATTTTTTTTTTATCACAAAACTCTTATTAACTAATACCTTAATCATATTTCACAATAAAATCCATTTTCATAGAGTTTATGAAGTTCTTGATTTTGAAGAATTTTAGTTTTTAGGGTTTTGATTGATTGAATGCAACAAGAATCATAAGGGATAGATTAGAAGCGATTGTAAGCAAGAATTGGTGTTTCAAAAATTAGGGTTTTATATATTGGGGTGTTTATTGACACGGCTGAAAACACAACCCATATAGGGTTTGTGTTTAATCATCTTCCTTCTTCTCCATTGTAGTTGTATGTGACTTTTTGTAAACTCTTATGTCTTGGTTTCATTACTTTTGAGTGCATGTGCTTGATTTTGGTTTTTATGAACATGCATGTTATTATTGGTTTTTGTTTTTGGTTTGAATCATGTATCTGAGGTTTTAATGATCATGGAATATGTTTATAAGTTATGTCTTGGCATTGCATTGGAGAAATTAGTGATATGGATGAGTTTTGGATTGATTTAGAGGTAGGATTAAGAGGCAGTTTTAGGTCAGTAGGTAAACGTGGGTTTATCTAATAATTTTTGGCCTGGAGCCTATCATTAAATTACATGGTTGGATAGATATAAGTCTTAACTTCATGTGGCTAATTGGATGGTTTTGTATCTCCTTCGGATGAGCGAGATACGGCGTTTACGGATAACTAGTCAAGGTTCTCGGACCTTGGTTGTAAAATACAGGTTTAAAATTCGGATTTTTCACTAAGTGTTAGTTTTAAAACATGGCTCTGTAGTAGAATCTAGGCTAACACATCCCATGTGGATTCACTCAATAGTTATCAGCTTAGGATATATGGAGGGTGTTTTCGTAAAAGTGTTTTTCAGTTTTATATAACTTTCTGGTTGGGTTTTGGGGGGGGGGAGGGGGTGTGTGGGGGGGGGGGAAGTCTGGTACTAAATTGTCATTTCCTAATGATTGAAAACTAATTAGATGATGAGGACTTGCATTCTGGAAACTAGACTCAAAGGTCTTTCCAGGGGTGAAAGCATCGTATTCATATCCTTTACGGATTAGGAGATATGGTTACATCAATTCGGGTTAAATGGAATTTTACGTCTATTCTTGAAATATACACGTTAGTGAAACAAGAGTTAATAAGCGAAACTTAGTAGGTGTTTAATTAGATATATACATCAATTTAAGGATGAAAATACTTTGGTTAAGTCTTTTTGCAATGCCGTGCATATCTTGGAAATATATCTCATGATTATGTATATTATTTCTATGTATCTATTTTTCTTTTCTTATTATACTAAGTCGCGTCACATCTTTTAGGTCGCGACTAAATCGTTGGTGCTTCTTCTCTTAGTTGATTTCTCGCTCGATCATCTTCTATATACGGTGAGTTCATAGCCTCGCATTTAAATCTTTTTATGTTTTAAAAACCCGCGAGGGAGATACATGCTTGTTTTAGAAAATCAAACACATGTGATTTTATTATGTGAACGTTGCTATGAGTGGTATGTTGTGGCCCTTCCTTCATGGACCGTTAATCACCGATAACCGGTGAACGCTGATGCAATAATAATAGATCTATTTTGGCCTAACGACCTGTCTGGCGTGTGTTCCTCGCGAGGGCATACGGAGACATATTGTATTTAGTATTGGGAGTGTGTAACACTATCACTCCGGGTTGGGCACATGGTTAAGGTTCGGTTCGTGGCTCTAGCATCGTTGTGATTGTTCTATGAACTAAATGTTTTGCTATGCTTGTGTTCAAAATGATTGTTTATAAACTCTATGGATTCACTCAACATTTTGTTGACGTTTTAGCATGTTTATCTCAGGTATATGCTTGTTAGCTTGGATGGGAAATTCGTGGATATCTAAGACGTGGACTTGGTGGAACTTTGTAATACGGATAAAATGTTTTTAAAGAAAAATTAGTCATGTTGTGGCTTATTTAGAAACGAGTTTTTATAAAAGTTTTTAAGGACCTTGTAACTCTGATCTTTTTAATAAAAATTAAATGTAATCTTTGTTAGTAAATAATTCTTTTAAAGTCGTTTAACCGTGATGTGTGCTTGTATTATGAAGTATTACCCTAATGTTGTATTTCCGATGCGTTGTTAATTTTAGGGTGTTAAATATAGTCAGCATTAAATTAATTTAGTAATATGAATAAAAATAATAACCTACTCACAACAACAAATCAAGTTTTTGGCGCCGCTGCCGGGGAGTGAAGTTGTTTAATTCTTATTTATTAGTGTTTTAGTTTAGTTTAGATTAATTTTCATATTTGTGTGTTTGTTTTATGTGTTTGATTTCTGCATTGTATATTTTGCTTATTATGTGTTTGTGTGTATTATTACAGTTCGCTGTAACCTTCTGAGTCGAATACTCAATACGGCATATTCATTTTCTTGGATACGACATATAATTTTTTTTAAACCAATACAGGGTATTCGGTCTACTATCTTTATATGGCGTATTTAAGTTTCACTGAATACGGCGTATTAAGCTATTTGACAGTTTTCTTAACTAGGCAAAAATTTATTCTGGTTATAAATGGTAGACCCCAAATTTACTATGTGATGAGTGTTATCAGGATCGTGGAAGAAAAGGCTCGAAAATGTGGTAAGGTGTTTAACTGGGAAACTGCTAAGTATGGTAAGATCTTTTTTTTGTATGATGAAGACGATACATACCTCAGATCTGTTGAATTGAGATCCAAGCATATAGTGTTTTAATGGACAACTTAATGTCTGGTACCTATTGGTAAGTTCTCTTAAAACAATGGAAATTCGACTTTAAAAACTATCGTTTGTTGAATCCGACCATGAAGATTACTGGTATGGGTGTAAATACCACTTACCTTTATTACTTTTAAAATCGAACGCTAAACGACAATAAACGCACATTAAAATGCCATAAATATGCCTGTTTTTATGATTATACTGTGCAGGTACCGGATATTCACTAAAGGACAAAAACAAAGCTAAAACGGACAAAACCGAGCACGGATTTGGAAAGAGCGCGAAAAACTGAGGTCAAGGGTTCAAAAGGATTGAAAACGGAGCTAAAATGAAAATTCCCGGATCGACTCGACGACGTTTGTGCAATTAATGAAGTCAAGACGAAGTCAAAGTCAACCCCGGGATATGGCATTGGAAAGGGCATCTAAAACCGAACCCGAAAACCTAATTGTTAAAAGTGGGCCCACCCGTACCCACCTAGTGGACGGTCAGCCACGTTTATATTACATAATACCTTAAAGCCCCCCACCCCCCCCCCCCCCCCCCCCCCCCCCCTAAATTCCATTTTTATACACCCGGCCCTAACTATGCACATAACCCTTTTTAACTGTAACTCAGCAATAAAACAATGGCTGTTAAAGTTTATTAACCCCACAAGGACCTTCCATGTAATTAACCAATATACCCTCAAGGGCCATATCTGCCAACCCCTATAAAACTTACACCCCACAAGGACCAAAATTGCATAAACCTTCATATATCACTTGAGGGGCCATTGTTGCCTATTCCCCAAACTCTAACCCTGTTTATAACCTGCACTTAAACCCCAATGTACCCGCCAAAATCTAAAAATCCCTATTCACCCATCTTTTTTTTCTTAAACCTCTGCTACAAAAGCCATATCATCCACCCTCACCTCTTCCCAAAACAAACCCCACCCCTACATGGGCTTATGTACACCTTGGCAATCCTCCTTGGATTTCTATTCGTTGAAGGATCCAAATGGTTGAGATTCACACGACTTGGGCACAAAGCCAAAACCAAGGGCTTGAGTGCTTTAGTTTTTTCCTCTCACAACACAAACACAACAAAAACAAGAAGCTTGAAGACCTTGGCAGATATAAAAGAAGAAGGGAGATGAACAGAAAAAACCAGAGCAATAGGAGTAGTTATAATTTATGTTTTTAAGTTAATTTTAATATACTGTCATTTTAATATCTTGTCACTCTTTATGTTTTGAATGAAATTTAAGTTTATGCAAAAAAATTCTGTCTTTTGAAAGCTTTTACTGCTTATTTAGACTTGCTCATTCTATGAGCTTAATGTTTGGTTCCAACTGCTTATATGTGCTTAACACTCCTCAACCTCACCTTATTCTTACTTTTTATTAGTTGTCATAAGCTGTTTTAAGTTAAGATTTTTTTTATGTGCTTCTAAAGGGGTGTTTGGGTTAAGCTTTAAAATGGGTGAAAATGGGTGAGAACCTGTTCTTGGCCTCTAAGTCAGTTTAAACTAGATTTTAATTAATCTCTTAGTTAGTTGTTTCAAGTTTTTATAGGTTAAAATTAAATATTTAGGGTCATAGAAACCATAGTTTGAGTCTGTGGTTTTATAGTTCAAATATTCAGTTAAATAGCTTAGATTTTGATTTCTGTCATTAGGATGTTGTTTTCATGTTTGTTTAAGTACCATAATGCAGTAGGATTTAAGTATAATTAGTTTTATTTACCTAGGATAAAAATGCCTGAGTTTTTTTTTCTTGCCTTTTAATTGTCCTTAGTTCAGCAGCTTAGTTTCATAAGCTCCCTTTAGAGTTAATGCTTGATTTTTGGTTTACAAGCTCATTAGAAGCCAATTCAATCTGTTTTAGCTTAAAAAGCATTTTACATCTTATTTAGTTAACTCAAAGAAGGCCTGCAGTTTGCTATTTGTCTTTAAGAAAAGTAAAAAAAATCAGCTTATAGAGTGATGAAGCTTTTTCTTAGCATAACTTTCTTTCAAACTCTTTCCTAATTGCTTATTCTTGTAGCACTTAGGATAAGCTTTTCATAGGTTTAGGCCTTGAGTCCATAAGTTCCCAATTAGTGTCTTAAAAATAAGCTCAAAGACCCCCTTATAGGCTGTTTAGCTTAAGGATCTCCCCTGGTGCAAACTGCACTTTTCTCAGCATTTTTTGTTTGCTCTTTTGCTTTCCAATTTCTTTGTTTCTTGCCTTTTCAGGAAGTCCATAAGCTGTAGTCTAAACCCCTATAAGCCTCATAGCCATAGGAACCCCCTAGGTGACTTATTTATAAGCTCAAAGGTCCCCCTTTGAGCTGTTTGGCTAAGCAGTCCTGGCCAAATGGCTTATTTGGCTTTTCATTGATTTCTAGTCTGTTTTCTTGGCTTATTTTTGATTATATTTGCATATTAGGTGCTAGTGTTGGTTTGTTTTTGCTTATTTGCATTTTGCTTTAGCTTATTTGTGTAAAAAGTGCTTAACATTTTGCATTTTAGACACTTAGTGTAAAAAAGGTGCAAACTGTCAGTTTTCTAAAGCCCTTTTTCCAGCTTATTTATAAGCATTCTCAAAAAGCTGTAATTATGAAAAATGATAAGCTCAAGGAGCTTATCAAGTTTGTGTAAAAAGTTTTGAAAAAAAAGGGGGGAGATAAGGGGAAACCCGGGTGAGCAAGACTCGAACCCGGGCCTCTACCCTCAATACACCCCTTTATAACACACTCCCTTACCGCTGTGCCCTTGGGTCTTTTCTGTTAGACCCTTGGGCACTTGGATATATAAGGGAGTTTTCACCCTTTTAGCTATAAGCTTTTCCCAGCTTATTTCGAGCTTATTTATAAGCTCAATTTTGGGTTTCTTATTTTTCTTAGGATAGTTGTAAGGTAAAGTAATTTTAGTAATTTTTTAGGATTTTTCTAAAATTGTTTACTATTTTTAATTATTTATTTTCCTTAAAACTGTTTTTAATTAATTAAAAACTAAATAAAAATCAAAAAAATATTTTTCTTTTTTAGAAAATTTTCTTTTATCAGTTTTCACGTAGGAAAAATAGAAAAACTTTCGTAGGGTCATTTTTGTAAACTTTTGATTTTTAAAGCTCGGGTCTCGGGCCCGGTTTTCGTTTTGACTCGTTTTTAACTCAAATTAACTCCGTTTTCAGTCTAGTCTTTTTCATTCTTCATTATTAGTCCCCTAGAGTAGATTAGAAGTAAAAATTTCTTTGTAGGGTTAATTTTTAAGATTTTAGGTTTTTGACCCCTTGTTCGGGATTCCTGCTCTCGTTTTTCAGTATAATTTCATAATTTTTAGGTTTTTCTCAATCGTTTTTGCTTATTATTGATTAATTTAGCTTTCTAAACTCCCAAATCATTAATCTCATTCAAACTCCAATTTTCCGACTGTATCGATTTTCAAGCACAGCCTCGTTGGGGATAAACGACCCGGGAATATTCTATACTACTTCTCGGTTTCATTGATTATTTTTAGATTATACTTATTATATATATTTTATTATATATTATATATATAAAAGGTTTAGTTTAAAAAGTTAACCAATCATTCATCGTTTTGAAAAACTTCTTTTTGTAATTGCATTGTTGCTTCGAGAGAAATACAATGTTTTTCAAGTTGTGAATAATTTTTCAAAAAATCATTATATGCTTGTTTTGATTTGGAATGATTAGCATCAAGATTCAAACACTTTTCACACGATTCACACTCTTGCATTTCCATATTCACAGAATCATTATTCAAAGACATAGAATTCATCACAGTTAACATTACATCTTGAGACATGATTTTTTGTAAGAGTCGATCATTTTCCAAAAGAATTTCTTTCTTAGAAATTTCCAAGCATTGTTTATCAACTAAAGACTGTTGAACAACCGCGTCCATTTGGTCAAAAACTATTTGTACTTCTGTTATTTCATTTAGAAGATCTTTATCAAACACATTAAAGATGTCTTTTAAAGATTTTAGAAATTAAATAATTTCATTGTTAAAAACAGTTTTAGTATGCTCAAACCCCCATTCACCTTCTTCCCAGAGCATTAGTGTGTCCTCTTCTACTCATACAGTGTCAACATGGGTGAGGTGGAATTTTAAGCTTTTTAAGCTTGCATGCCACAAATACCTTAGGTAATTCACTGGGAACTTCCACTATGACAGATGGTGTGTAAGAAGATTCAATGGATGGATTGAGTATATGAAACCAAAAGGCTTGTTCAACCGATAATTCTTGTTGTGGAGAAAAATGTTTTTCAAAATCATCAGTTAAGCTATTTAATTTTTCATAATATAGATTGGTTGTGAGAATTTTCGTTTGCAATATACTTTTAGGATCTGTGCTTTTTAGACATTTTTGAGCGACTCTCTTCTTCCAATTTATGTTTATTAATCTTAATAACTAAAGCATTGGCAAACTGTGTATTAGACGAAAAACACCATAATACTAAGGTTGGTTTCATCCGCTGAGACTTTCCTAGATAAAACGGATTTTGATAACCTAGAGCTTGTTTATGTGTATTATCATAAAACGCTTGTGGCTTAGTTAACATGTGCACTGTTTGAGCAGATTGACCCACTTTACAAATGATATTATCAAGTTCCTTAATCTTCTTTTCCAAATCAATTTCATTTTCCATATATTTATCTTCTTTTTCTTTGGATTCATTTTTGAAAACTGTAAAAGTTTTGAATAAAGATTCCTTTTCTTTGATTTGTTTAGAAAGATGTTGCTCAAGTGAGTCAATTTGTTCTTTGAGTGCAAGTTTCTCTCTAATCATATCATCCATTTGAGAATCAATCATCTTTTCACGAGTACTTAAATCAATATTAAGACGTTGTTCAAAAATTTTGACCCTTTCCTTATATCTCTCTAACTCAGCGGTTATTGATTCATTTTTCTGTTCCTTATTAGCCTTTTCCTAATTATTTACATGATTAATCATTTGTTCGGACATTTGTTCAATCACAGACAAAATCATTGAATCTTGTTGTGCCTGCAAATTAGTATCTTGAACAGTTGCCTGTTGTGTTTCTTGTAAATATTGAGAATATGGAATGATATTGCTATCACTAGATATCTCATTATCTGTAAAATCCATAACTGGTATTTGTTCAAAATCCTGCAATGCATGCACACTTTAATTATCCATATCATTCAGATAGGTTTCAGAATTAGGTACCTCTGAGATAATGTCAGAACCATAGTTGGAAATGTTGGCCATAAGAACCGCTTGTGCAGTCGAGAGATCATCACAGTCTGAATCATACGTATCGAGATCCTCAGTCTGGAAAGCAGCATTGTAAGGGATGATTGTCTGAGTTTGATCTGCCAGAATTCCTGAATCTGCAAGAAATGCGAGTTGCCCCTCATCCAATATTTGTCCAGCTTCCTGAGCTTCTGCTAACATTGCTTTCTCCTTATACCATGCAGCATTCCTTAGTCGCTTTGGCTGAGTGCATTGCCTAGATATATGTCCTTCACCTTGGCAATTGTAGCATTTAATAACTCTAGCTTGTCCACTTGTTGTATTTCCCCTTGAACTAGTAGCATTGCCCTTATATGTTGTACCAGAATAATTTTGCCCTTATCTCCCCTGAACTTGTTGCACGGTAACCCGACCATCTTGAATAGTGGCTTGGTTTCTTGGATTAGAGGAAGTTCTGAGCTGATTATTGGTAGAAGGAAACCTTGAAGAAGCTACAGTCGTTAGAAAAGCCATTGCTTTATTGAGACAAGCAATCAGATCGTCTTCTGAAGAAAATATAGGAACAACAAAACCTGAGTTTCCAAATGGTGATTCAGTCATAAGTTGTGTAGGAGCTTGAGGTGATTGATAAGCAACTTGTGGAATTACTTGTGGAACAGTTTGGATGTTTGATGCATTGTTTTGTGACTGAAATGTATGTGATGATGGAATGGATGAATGATTTGAATTGAGTTTGTGATGGATATTGAGATGAGTAATGTTGATTTGGGTTGAATTATTCCATGTTGTTTGGTGAAAACTATTGTTGAAGTTATGGATTGTTGTATAAGATGATACGTGTTGGAAGTGGGTAGGGTCATCTACTGATTTGCAACAAATGCATGTGGATCTTGATTGCGTTCACGCAACAGACGGACTTCATTTTCCATGGAGTTCGTGTTGTTCAAGATATGCATGAAGTTGATCAAAGTTAGAGGTATGCAAATCTTTAACTAGCTTGACATCAGTCATAAACTTACTCCATTCAGGTGGAAGACTGTTTAAGAACTTGGTATTAACTTGAAATTGCTCCATTTTCATCTTGTTAGATGTTTAGTGTCATTATTAGATGAGTAAATCGCAAGTAAATATGTGGAAGTGTTCCCCCTTGATTGTGAGTAAACTTATCAAAACACATCATATAACTTACATTCTCTGTCTGCTTTGTCAAGATGTACCTTGCTTTAGTAATTGAACTCTCTATCCTAATTATTTAGCAACTCTGTGATGTTTTACAAGTGGATTAGATATTCAGAGGAAAAACATGGAAGAATGATATGGTAGGCTTTTTATATCAACAATCAGCTGAAATTTTCTCAGCAGCAGATAATTCAGCATATTTCTTTGTTCTGATCACACCGTTCTCTTCAACCGTAGGCCAAATAAGAGGACCATTTTCAACTGATTCAAGTATCATTCTTCTGTGCTCTCTATTTTGCATGTATAATTCCATTCGACTTTTCCAAGAATCATACAGGTCTTTGTCCAACATAGGTGGACGATTGTCAGCCGAAGAGTATTCATGGTACTCACAGAATGAGTATTATTTTGTCAAGTGTAATATTTGAATCGCATTTAAAATTACATGTGATAAGTTTAAGTGTGATCGTACAGTGATTGGAGGTTGTTGTGTTAAAGTGAGTTTTGATTAATGAAGTTAAGGCTTTTGGAATACACGGGATTTTACAATTCTTGATAAACCGGGGGATTTTACAAGTCAAAGAACAACCGTATAATTCACCGAATAAACATGTATAGTTCTCCCTTAAAAAACGTATAAATCGCCTTCACAAATGACAGTGTATAAATCTCCTTTGTACAAGACAGTGTATAAATCGCCTTTGAAAATGACAATGTATAAATCGCCTTTGTAAACTGACAATGTATAAATCGCCCTTGTAAACTAAATCGCCTTTGTAAACTGACAATGTATAAATCGCCTTTACAAGTGTTTCGTATAAATCGCCTGAGCAAAATTTTCGTATAAATCGCCTATAGGAAATGATGTATAAATTGCCTGAGCAATTGAAAACGTATAAATCGCCTATAGAAACGTATAAATCGCCTAATACACTACGAAACTCAAAAACCAAAAATCTTAAAAAGACTCACTTTTTGACATTTTTACCCGATTTTTCTTGTACTTCTTACCTATCTAAGACTATTAGAACCTTAAAAACACAAACTTTAACGTTTTTGACACGAAAAATTTGAAATCAAGATTCTTGGTACAAAACCCTCTTTTTAACCAAAAAGACTCAAAAAGATGATATTTTTTATGGTTTTTGAAAGATTTTCTTGTACTTCTAGTCTAAACTAAGATAAATAAGAAAGAAAGTTAAGATCTTTATGGTTTTTAAACCCTCAAAAAGTGAAAACTTTTTGAATGGATTCGAACCAAAAACACTAGAAAAACGAGTAGATAAAACGCACACAAAACCTTCACAAACACCCCATGGCTCTTGATACCAATTGTAGAATATCTTAACACAAGTATGGATTGATTCACTTAGAGTTTTAGAGAGAGAAAGAGATGGTTGGATGAACACTTAGAGAGAGAAAGTAAAATGATAATATTAGCTTAGTGAAAATGTGACAAATGAACAACCAACACCCTCTCCATATGTGGAGAGGGTTTATATATGCCTTACAATGGCCGACTAAGGGCCTCTAGTGGGCTTATCTAGGGGCCTTGAGCGTTAGCTTTCTAACTTAACCTTATAACTTACTACGAGCTACGACTAACTATATTGGTAGTGACCGACACTTTTTCGTATTTCTAACACCCGTCCCGAGTGCAATATCTATAAAAGCAAAGTTGAGCTTATGTTCAAGACTAACTCCGTGGCATGCTAGAAAACATTTTTGCTCATATTGGCGTGACCATATCAACAAAGTCCTCCATATCAATCAAGTGTACGTCTGTACTTGTTACCAATTTTGTCCTCAAATCTAGTTATCATTAATGGCAGAACTGTATTAAAAATAATAACTTAGTAAGAAGCTAGGAGCACAAACTACATAATTATATAAATATAATATTCACCGCGGACACCTTAGCAAAAAGCCCATATGTTTGGGCCGAAGCTTTACCCGATCCAGATTTAATATACACCGCCCGGTATTTGTGTCTCTCACACCTGTCTTTTATCGATGGCATATTAGATTCGTACCTCACCCTCCTACTCGGTGATTACCCGGTCTGACAATAGCATTTTCTCAATGTTATATCATCATTACAATGTTATATCATCATTACATCAATCATATTATTATATTTTCTTCGTGCCAGCTAATGTTTCCACTTTTGTTTTAGTGTTTTTGCATAATCACCATGTGGACTCCATTAATTTTGGGGGCTAAAGGTTTATATACTCTCTTTACATGGGGGTTGTTGTCATTTGGTTCTGGAAAAGATAATTTAGATTTTAAGTTTATAATTCTTTTGTTTTTTGCATTGTGATTGTGCACCGTTGTTGTATGTTTGTTATGGTTTTTTGGATTGCCTTTGTTGTTTTCACTTATTGCACTACTTTGTTTTGTTACATTTTAGGTTCTTGCATTTTGGTGAATGTTGTAATGAATTGATTGTTAGAATGTTAGAGTAAAGCTTTGTTCTTGCTTTGTTTTATTGCAAAATATTTAGGCGTTTGGTTAATTTTAGGGGTTTTTTGTATGCTTTAGTTGAGAATCTTAGGTTAACAGATTTAGTTTAAAGAT
Source organism: Tanacetum coccineum (assembly GCA_026074375.1). Taxonomy (NCBI): domain Eukaryota; kingdom Viridiplantae; phylum Streptophyta; class Magnoliopsida; order Asterales; family Asteraceae; genus Tanacetum; species Tanacetum coccineum. Next base: position 113,515 of record BQNB010002838.1, read on the forward strand.
AAGGTATCTTTAGGGATTTGTTAATTTTGAAACTTTGTATGTGGTTTAAGTTAAATTGTCGCTGGAGTTGTTTATTGTTAGAATTATGAAAAAGACTCGGTCACCCCGTTTATCGTATAGAATAGCATAGCTCGTAGTCCGATAGTTATCGTAAGACTTATGGAATTGGGCCGGGTCTTTTTCCCACATGTAAGCCCACCCCATAGCGCGTTAGGGGCATCCATAATATCGTATTTATACCCCTTTCTAGTCATGGGAAGGGGTTGGTGGTTCATTCTATCATACACACACATAAGGTGTATTTTCTCTCACTAGAACTCACTTTCTCTCTCTAAGATAAATTGGCCAACCCCTAGATCATTCATTTTGTTATGATATCCAATACACTATAATTGGTATCAGAGCTCATGGGATGATTAGCTAGATTGTGTGTGCATTTTCTTGGTTAGTTTAGATCAAAAGTTTCGTTTTTGAAGGTTTATGGTCTCATTCTTGACACTCTTTGATTCTCACGTTTGTGGTGTTAAATTTAGTGTTTTTGTAGTTGTTATAGCCTTCTAGGATCAAGTTGTGCAAAAGAAACCAAGCAAAAACGTTCAAAAGGGTGATTTTTAGGTGAAAAAGTCGTATTTTCATCACTGCGTTTTGTCTCTCTAGCAAAATTCTCATTCGTTTGTCAGAAAAAAAGGACACTGCGTTTTTTGTCGATTTGTAAAGGACAAAAAGTACTGCATTTTGTCTTTTAGGGACATGCGTTTTGTCTCTCTGCATTTTGGTTGATTTTACAGGTTGAGATTTGCCTCTGCGTTTTGCCTAATTGAAGACCCATATTGCGTTTTGCCTAGGAGAGACTCTGTCAATTTCATTTCTTGACTGCGTTTTGTCTCCAACAAATTGAGATTTATCTAAGGCTCTTCACTGCGACTTGTCTCTTGCGTTTTGCCTATTTTTGAAGACCATCATTATGTTTTGGTAGAAAGAAACTCTGGCAAAATTTTCTTCTTCACTGCGTTTTGTCTAAGCTTCTTCATTGCGTTTTGTCTAAGCTTCTTCATTGTGTTTTGTCTAAGATTCTTCACTGTGTTTTGCCTAAGTCTTATTATCTACATTACGTTAACTCATTTCAACCAAACCAAATCATAATTAAACAACATATCACCTAATCTAACATACAATCATCACTTTTAACATACAATCACTAATCATTGTTCGATTAACTTAATCATTTCACAATCAATTAAGATGGCTAATATTTCGGAAGACATCTAATGTGCCGGTTCCGATACCGGGCCACCTATGCTTGATAGGACTAACTTTGCATCATGGCAACAACGTATTCGACTGTATTATCAGGGTAAAGAGAATGGTGTGAACATTCTGAAGTCAACTGATGAAGGTCCATTTCAGATGGGGACTTTTTGGGAAACACTTGCTAAAGGAACTAAAGGTACCCTACATCTAGGTCCAGAACGACCTCAAGTCTATTCTGACCTTTCTCCTGAAGATAAGGAAAGGTACAATGCTGACATTCGGGCAACAAACATCCTACTTCAAGGGTTACCAAAGGACATCTACACTCTTATCAATCATTACACTGATGCAAAGGACATATGGGACAATGTAAAGATGCTCCTGGAAGGTTCAAAATTAACCAAAGAAGACCGAGAATCACAACTGTATGATGACTTTGAACACTTCTGACAAAACAAAGGAGAAGGCATTCACGACTACTATGTACGGTTTGCTAAACTCATCAATGACATGAGGAACATCAAGATGACCATGTCCAGAATGCAGCTAAACTCAAAGTTTGTGAACAACATGTTGCCTGAATGGGGTAGATTTGTGACAGTAGTGAAACTAAACAGGGGATTGAGGGACTCTAACTATGATCAGTTGTATGCTTATCTGAAGCAACACGAGGCACATGCCAATGAGAACAAAATGATGTTGTATCCATTCACTCAACACATTGTGGATCCTCTTGCCTATATGTTCAATGTCTCACATCAGCAGTACTATTCATAATCATCTACAACTCTACCATCCACATATGTTCCACCACACTTTGCTGACAACACTCAACTTGATTCTGGACTCTCTCCAACAGACAACTTAATTGAGAATTTAACCAACACACTTGCCCTACTCACCCAATCATACAAAACATACCTACCTCAAACAAACAATCAACTCAGAACTTCATCAAATACAAGGAACCAGGCTACAGTTCAAGATGGCAGGGTTGTGGTTCAGAATGTTCAGGGTCGACAGAATAGAGGTCAGGGGAACAATGCACGGGGTGGAGGTATAGCTGGTTATGGGGGAGCACAGAACAGAGTTGGGAATGCTAATCCAGGTCAAGCAAGGCAGATTAAGTGCTATAACTGCAACGGTATAGGCTACATAGCAAGGAACTGCACTCAACCCAAGCGTCCATAGAACTCTGAATACTTCAAAGACAAGATGTTGCTGATGTAAGCTCAAGAGAATAGGTGTGGCATTGGATGAAGAGCAGTTATTGTTTATTGCAGGTAGACAAGACAACGCTATTGATGAAGATGTGGATGAGCAACCTGTTCAAGATTTAGCACTCAATGTGGATAATGTGTTTCAATGATGTTGATGCTTTTGATCTGATTGTTGATGAGGCTCCCATGGCACAAATAACTATGTTATGGCTAATCTTATCATCTGCAGACTCCTGTTTTATGATTGAAGCCGGGCCCGCGTATAACTCGGACCTTCTATTGAGTACAGACCATGATCACTATCAGGATGCTGTTTGTGAACATCATGAAGAAAATGAGATGCATGACGATGTACAACCAAACTACGTTGTTGACTCGCATGTCGATTATACGAGTAATAGTAATATGATTCCGTATGATCAGTATGTAACAGGGGACAACGCAGTGCCAGTTTTATTAAAAACAAGTATCTTCTATTCCAAATGATGCATACATGATGATATATAATGATATGTATGAACCTCATGCCCAATCTATCTCTAAAACAACACAAAACACAGTAGTTGATAATTCACTAACTGCTAAACTTGCACATATAAGGAACATGTTGAAACTATATGAAGGACGGGCCAGGTTTGAATTAACAGAAAGGAGAACAAAAGATTGATGGAAATTAAGAATAGTTATCATGGACAGCTAATATTAAGGAATAAATTGAAAAGGAACTTCCTTCTGTAAAATTGCAACTTGCTTCTATCATCAACCATAACAAGTCAATGGTAGAAGCAGTTACGTCTTTGAAAAAAGATTTTAAACAGAAACGATAAACAAATACTTGAAGGAATTTTTTAGGACATGAAAGTTTAAAACGTCGAGGAATAAATTATACAAACAAGACAAGTTCTCTTCAAACAGTCCACATGTTGTGTAAACCTAAGTCCTTTTATGATGAACTGAATAAGGGTAAAGCTATTGGTGCAAGGAATCCCTTATGCCTCACAGTGCATAGCAAGTTCAGCCTGCTTATATGAATTATTTGTCGTTATGAAAATTACCAACATTCATGTCCGTCCTTAGTGCTTAACACAGGAGGATACCTAGAGATAGCTAAATTCCACTAGGAAGAAATGAATGACAAACTGAAAGACCCAGAAGTGTGAGACTCATAAGGTAATGTTCGCAACCACCTGATTACTCGAAAGAGTAATTACTTAGCGACCTTCACCACCACATAAGGCAATTGACCCCTGAGAAATATTTGGTCTCAGATCTCATCAAGATGAAAGCAGAAGCTCTCAAAAAGCAGACTACATCCTCAAGACCAATCAAAGCATTGACGGTGTATCCTCCAAATACACATGCAACACTTGTCCCCAGGGTACTTCCAACAAAAATTCAAGTGAAAATTAATATTTTTGCACTTATACAACTATTTTCGGAATTTGATAAAACCTGTAAAAAGATAATTACACCAACCAGGCTCACTAAAGGGGAAAGGGGTTTTGAACAAACCAAGGAATGTTATCTCACCGAGGTCATTCCATTTTTCAAAACACTTAAAGAACATTTTGAGGGCATTCAAAAGGCTCTAACTAAAGAAGTTAAAGAAATGAAAGACATTTTTGAAGAGTTGGAAGCTGAGATTGACCAAAACATTGTAGATAGGAAACATGATGAGATTGAACAAAAAAACCTTCTTATTGCTAATGATAATTTAATTGCTGACTGCTTGTCCAAAGAAGTGTTTTATGTTGCAACGAATTTTGAGCTTAATGTATCTAGATTTACTAAAATGCATGATGCCCACACTATTGTTAAAGCACGTTGTCTGGAACTTGAAGTTGAGCTTTCTAATTTACGTGATAAGATTCAAAAGGATAATCATAATGAGTTAGTGAAACGGTTTTCCAATCTTGAGGTAAATCATTTAAACCTGCAGTTAAAGTATCAAAACCTTAAAGAAAGTTTTGGGAACAACCCACCTTCACCCGCTAGAGATACTCCTGACTTTGATTCAGTCTTTGTAATCGGAAAAATGAAAGCTTCCCTTCAAGGAAAGGACAACGTCATCAAAAAATTGAAAACGTAAATCTCTCACTTGCAAGAGACCCGTAGTGAAGCTGACCGTACCCTTGACTTTAGGGCCTTAGATTTTCAGATCACTCAATTAACTGAAAAAGTCACTGTTCTTCAAGAACAAAATGAGCTTTTTAGGGCAGAAAATGGAAAAATCAAGCAGCACTACAAAGAATTGTATGATTCTATTAAGATCACGCGTGCTAAGCATATAGAACAGACAACGGCCTTAACAACTGAAAATGAGAATCTGAAAGCCCAAATACAGAATAAAGTGAAAAGTGTCACTAAGGATCATGTAAAACCAACAGTTCTTGCACCAGGTAAGTATGCTATAGATATTGAACCAATTCCCCCTTGCAATAGGACCAATAGGGCTATTCAGCTAGATTATCTTAGGCATCTTAAGGAAAGTGTAGAAACCCTTCGCAAAATAGTAGAGGAAGCTAAGGTTGAAAGACCCATAGAGAGATCAATTGTCTCTGCTTGCCGTTACACTAAACACTCTCAGAAACTCGTAGAATATGCGATTGGCACTTGTCTGAAAGACTATAACCAACGAGATAAAAAGAAAAAGCAAGTTACTTTTGAAGAACAATGTGACACATCAAATAGTAACACACACAAACATGTTGAGCAACTGAACACCCAGAAGACTAATGCCCCTGTGCCTCCTTCTACAGGAGTAAACTGTTGCACCGATGCTAGCGGATCACAGTATAGGAGCAATACCAAGAAAAATAAGATCTCGCCAGCTAAAGGTGTCAACAAGATGAAAGTAGAAGAACACCCTAGGACAAATAAGTCTCACTTAAGAACCACGAATCGTGTTGATTCTAGTAGTAGCTCTAAGCGTACTATAATTAATTTGAATTCTGATTCTGTTTGCCAAACATGTAACAAATGTTTAATTTCTGCAAATCATGATATATGTGTGGTTAATTATTTGCAATCTGTTAAGTCACCCTCCTCTATTCATGATATTCATAATGTTGTGCGCAAAGTTAAGCAAGTTTGGAAACCTAAGCAAGTTAGGCAAGTATGGAAACCCACAGGTAAAGTGCTTACCAATGTTGGTCATCAATGGAGACCCACGGGCAGAATATTCACCTTAGGAGAACAGTGCCCTTTAACTAGGCTCACTAAACCCAAAGTAGTATCTGCTAAGCAAAACGAGAATCAGGCCATTACTTGTGCTAACCAACAGGAACCCAACCAAAATTGGGGATCCAACTTTCCAAACTCTCCATCTTCATCTGTTTTCAAATGCAGGTCGTACAGATCGTCCTTTGGTATTTGGACTCAAGTTGTTCAAAACATATGACGGGGGGTCACGGCTCAAGAATTTCATGAAAAAGTTCATCGGGACAGTTAGATTCAGGAATGACCACTTTGGTGCTACCATGGGTTATGGAGATTACGTGATTGGTGACAGTGTTGGAAAAAAAATGCTATTTTCCAGGGTATACTATGTGGAATGACTAGAACACAATCTGTTTTTAGTTGGACAATTTTGTGATGACTCTGATCTAGAAGTTGCATTCAAGAAACATTCATGTTATGTTCGAGATACGGATGGTGTTGAATTAATTAAAGGTTCTCGCGGTTCTAATTTGTACACTATCTCGGTTGAAGACATGATAAAGTCCTTTCCCATTTGCTTGTTGTCTAAGGCCTCCGAGAACAAATCATGGTTATGGCATTGTTATTTAAACCACTTGAACTTCAGTACCATTAATGACCTTGTAAGAAAGGACTTAGTCAGAGGTCTACCTAGATTGAAGTTTGAGAAATATCATCTTTGCTCTGCATGTCAATTAGGAAAGAGCAAAAAGCATTACCATAAACCCAAAACCAAAAACACCAACTTGGAAGTTCTTAATACCCTTCATATGGATTTATGTAGACCAATGTGAGTGCAAACAATTAATGGGAAGAAATACATCTTAGTCATCGTTGATGATTATTCTCGGTTTACTTGGGTTAAGTTCTTGCAATCGAAAAATGAAATCCCAGAGGTCGTCATCAAATTTCTGAAGCAAATACAAGTCGGTCTCAACAAAACTATTAGATACATCCGTACCGATAATGGCACAGAATTTGTCAATACAGATTTGACTGCATATTATGTACGTGTCAGTGTTTTTCACCAAAAGACCATTCCAAGGACTCCACAGCAGAACGGCGTTGTCGAAAGATGGAACCGTAATCTTATAGAGGCCACTAGGACAATGCTGATATTTTCCAAGGCTCTGATGTTTCTATGAGCAGAAGCTGTGGCTACTGCTTGTTACACCCAAAACTGATCCCTTATTCACACTCTTCATAACAAAACCCCATATGAGTTGGTGCATGATAAGAAGCCTGATCTTACCTTTTTTCGTGTCTTTGGTGCTC
>BQNB010002839.1:1694-72846 GCA_026074375.1 Tanacetum coccineum
AGGATTGTCCAACATCCTTTCTTATTTTCTTCCTTTTCTCCCCCTCACGATCATTAAGAGGGTATTGATCATTGTGAGTCCTATTATAGAAGGATGGCTTTGCATCTTGAGCATTAAGTGCTTCATGATCAAGAGTGATGGATTCATAAAGAGTATCTTAAAGTTTCTAATGAGTAGTATGAGTGTCATTTGACTTGTTCAAGTGAATTCTATTCAGCAGCTTTCTCTTTAGATCCATTTCTGAGAGATCATCATCAGAGGTGGATGATTTGGTGAATAGACTGATTTGGTTGTTTTTCATAACTTTAAGCACAGAGGTGTTGCTTAATATAATTTGCAACGACTTTCGAGATATGAGTAGGTAGAAGCTTCTTTATCTCATAACTCTTGCTTAGACAACTTTTTCAAATGCTTTAGAAACATTGAAATTTGTAAGGCCTTCCAGCTTCTGATCATAATCTCTGAATTTATGTGCAACTGCCTTCTTGAAGTTGATCTTCCTTATATTCTTCTTTGCCTTTTGCATCAGCTTCTTTGCTTTGTCCTGGAGTGAGTTTGGTTAGGGATTAATGGGAAGTTTATGTGTTATAGTTGCTAGAGGAGATGAAATGTGATGAACAACATCGTCTGAAAACATTTCCTACACATCTACATATGTACCAAAAGGTACTTCAGATGCACCTGATAGAAAGCTTCTTACCTCAGGATTTCCCTCTAGGTTATGCACCGCCGAGGTTGTGTGAGCATCAGTATAAACTGGATTACTCATTAAATCCGTCAGTTTGTTTATAGGTGTTTCATCAAGAAGACTCTAAATGAAGTCTAGAGAGGAACTAGTAATCGTCAAACTGATGTAGGTAGACTTGGGTGTTTCATTGGACTTGTTGTACATGAACACCCGTACCTTGCTGTATCATCATCTCCTTTGGGTTCATCATCAGTTAAATCCATATCTGAATTGTCAGCATCATCAGTTTCATTAGCACTTTCCTCTGATGTGTCTGAACATGAAGAATAGTGTGTTGCATCACTTTCTATATCTAATGTATCATAGAATTTGGTGTGAGCAGCACTCGATCCTTCTTATGCAACTGCTTGCTTCTTTTGCCTCAAGCTCTCAAGTCTGCTAGCTTTTGATCCTTTTCGTAAGTCTAATAATAACTAAACTGTTGGATCTTCAACTGCGGGTCCTTTGAGTTTCTGTCCCCACTCAGCATACGTATTTGCTACATCATTGTCAATTTGTCTGTCAATTGCTAGTTAACTCCTTCGACGTTTTTGAGTTCGTTGTTCTTGAATACTGATGGATTTTGCAAGTTCAACTGCAACTCTTTCTTTAGCGACAGTGAGAGATCTTGTTTTCCTTGGAACAACATCTTTTTTGAACATCTTGGGAACATTAGCTTCATAATCACCTAAACGCATATAACCTTTTCCTCTTCCACTTATGACTGGAGACTTATTTTGCACTTCTGGTTCCTCGGCAGCTTTTTCTTTCTCACTTTCCGCTTTCTTAACCTTATAGTATTTATATCTTGCTGACTTCTTGAATGCATCGTTGATCATTGTATTGGGTATTTCCATTCTGAACATGTAGGTACCTTTTACAGTGTTTGGCAGTTTGGTAATAGGTGAGTCATCACCTTCATTGTGCATTTCAGAGTCTGATCGACGAGGAATATTCTTGTTACATGATAGAAAGTAGTCAATGATAAGCTTTATAAAGTGGGTGTACAACAGCTTAGACATCTTGGATGGTTTGGTAGATCTGTTAACTATTTGCCATTCGAATTCGTCCCAAATTAATGATGCGAAATCCAAGTTGGCAGAGTGAACAATTCCCTAAAGTATCTGAAGTATTGGAAGTCTAGTTGTGTCCCAGCTTGAATCTTTTCCTATAAGACTCATGTTGAGAACACTCATAAGTTCTCTCCATGGTTGATGAAGTCTTGTAGCAACAAATGTTGAGATGAAAGTCATTTTTGCCTTAGGATCTTCGTCATAACCAAGTGTCATAATGAATCCCAAAATTTGGTTTTCTATAGGAGATTTTATATATGGTGTTTTGGTGTTAGGTGAGGGCTTTTGCAAAACAGTGCGTAGTAGTCCAGCATTGAGAGTGAAAATTTGAGTGTCTAATTGAAATGTGAATGAGTTATTGTTTGGGTTGTAATTGATGGTTGTCCAGAACTGTTGTAGATATATGGCAGGTATTGTGGCAGTTAGGGAGACTGGTTTGTACAGCATGTGGTGTCGTAGAATTCCAAAAACAAATCTCAGCATTGTATCTGTGATGTCTGAATCTGAAGCAACACGCTGGTTGTTCTTCTTGATGACAAGTCTGTTAGCATGTGGAACCAGCTATTCTTCATTGACAATTGTTGCTTGAGGATTTTCTCTTGACATGTTGGATTCTAAGAATAAGATTCAAATTTGATTACTTTTACATGAATACAAACTTAAGCATATTAATTTCATTTTCTTTTTTTATTCTCTATGTCTGTTTTGTACGAACGAGCATTTCTTTTTGTTCATACTTATGTCATTTTCTTTCTCATGTGCCTTTATTCTTGCTTTTGCTAACACAAGACGCATGCTCTTTTCTTTTTACATACGATTTTTATCCCTCGTTCTGTTTTTAGTTATTCTCACTTAAAATTGCGTTCTGGATCTATTTCTTACGAAATAAAAGATGGAAGAGTGAACGAGAATTTTTATTTTTCTCATGCTTTAAAAGTGTTCATCTTAACCGGTCTTTAAAGAAATAGCATCATTTGAATGTAAGAAAATTTTTTCAGAAAGTGATTGATTCGCATGAGAATGAGTTTTCCTTCTAGTAAAGTGACCTAGAGCCCTGAAGATACACTGATTTGCTAAAGGGATACATTATTAGCTTTTAGGTGATAACTAGCCCTAATAGCCATCCTGATTTATCAGCAACTCTTGGTCAAGTTATTTCAAAGTAGACTCAAAAGACTTTTTGTCTTGGAAATTCATTTTGTAAAGGCTTTGTGTTATTGAAAATCAATTGATAATGATGTGTAAAAATCTGCAACATTGAAGTTTATAAAATTTGCACACATCAATACTATTTTTTTTTAATCATCTTGAATGAGATTAAGTGCCTCGGGAATACCACATGTAGTACAAGTACTAGTATAGTAATACTCTTTACTAGTGGGCTAAATCCGAAGATCGAGCATGAGGATTATAAATAATACCCTAGTGCACCGTGGTGAAAGTTAAGAGATATATCCAATTATAACACATTTAAATAAGAAAGATAGTTTATTTTGAAATATTCTTATATCTAGAACGGATGGTTACTAAGATACTAACAACGGTTTTCGAATACCCTTAAATATGTGCAACCCTAACGATGCTAACAATGTAAGAGAATACCCTAGACCGAATGCAACTTAGATCGTTGGCGTGTCTTTCGATATAGAAATACTTGTTAAACTATTTTTGACATTTTCACAGATAACAGATAGAACATGTATTCAATCACATGGAAACATAATCAATTTCATATCAAAAGAACTTATTAAGCACGGGATTAAGAATGTCAAACTTGGTCAACGGTCAAAGTTAATGGTCACCGGTCAATCACAAAGTCAAAGTCAACGGTCAAAGTCCATAGACGTGGTCAAACAAAGGCAACTATCTAATCATCTAAGTTTGAGGTTTATGAGATTAAATTTACGAGATATGTACAAATCGTATAAGATTTACACAATTGTTATATATCCGTTTTAGAACTCATTTTAAATAATTCCGTTCAATTTTGTGATTTTTGAAAACGTTAACACTTTTTGAAAAAGTAATTAAGTTTTATGCACTTTTAAAATGTCGTGAAAAGTTTACTATTTTGGTCAACACGAGACGTGGGTCAAACTAAAGTCAAACTCGGGTCACGGTCCGATGGACCTTTAAACCGGGCCTAATAATATGGTTTGGTGGGCTTGAACATCAGGCCAAACGATATTGGACATCAAACGGGCCAAAGGCTTATTTGGGCTTTAACTGATCCTTAATTGAACCAACCATGGTTCAGTGGGCTTAAGCCGGCCCAACCATGGTTCGGTGGTCTTTAGCTGGTGGGCTAGACTCGGTCCAAGTGGTTCGGTGGGTAGAAGCCAACCGATCGAGGTGGTTCCATGGTGGTTCGGTGACCACATAGTAACCAACCTTGGTGGTTCGGTGGCACCATGGTAACCGACCAAGGGTTAGTTGTGGTTCGGTGGTATGGAAACCCCAAGCCACGGTCTTCAAACGCGATCAATTTCGAATCTTTAGCTAGCCACAACATCTTCACATACATTTCATCAAACACTTTGAATGTGCCTTAAAAATTCACTAATCTTTGTGTTTAAGGTTTAAAGATTAAGCCTTTTTGTTACCAACGAGCTAGATTAATGTTTTTACGCTAACAATCCAACACAATACATTCAAACAATCAAAACAAACACCCCATATGGGTGGTTCGGTTGAAGAACACGCACCAAACACCCCCTTTTGATCAAGTAAATCAATGATATAATGAAATTCGTGTTAACACTAGTCTACTAACATCATAATCTACAAAAGCCCTCAAGAAAATTTAACATCTAAACACTTTCATTTTTATGAACCCTAAATCAATAATGTTTGATTTTTCAAGATAGATGAAGAGATGAAATAATTCCTTTTGCTAGTGTATTTAGAAGATGATTATGATCGACTTTCATGTTTTACCTTTAAATAAAAACTGTTGTCTTTGGTCTTTGTGTGCTAACCGATCCAAGAGAGAAAAGAAAGGAGGGAGGAAATTTTTTTTGTGAAGTGTGAGAAATGAGGGAGGGGTGGGTCGGTTGGGGTTTAATATGGGGAGGGGTTTTGGTTTTTGGCGACTTAAGTCCTTAGAGTTTAAAACCTCTATTAAACTAAGCCTAAAGTTTTTGTTTTACCCCTAACACCTTAATTACGAAACTAATTAGCATTTTAGGTCCTAAAGATGGTAAACATTTTAAAGTTACACTAATTACGCTTAAGATTTAGACCTATATTGCAAAGCTAGTCCGGGAGTTAATCTCGTTAACTCCCCCTCAAATGATAAGCCGTTAAGTGATTTAACATTTTTCTCGAAAACATTTTCACAACATTTTTTGAAAAAATTATTTATTTGAAAACACGTTCTCCCCCTTAAACAAATACCCTTTTTCTATTTAAAGAGTTGTAGAATTTGTTTGAGTGTTCGAATTCCCTTGTTTGTTTTTACTGATGATGAAATTAATTAATTTAATTTCTTTTGATCATTTTTGGAAATTTTCATGTTAAAATTCATTCTTCCCCTTGAACAAAGACCGTGGTCTATTTAAATATTTCTTTGATTTGTTTGAGCGTTTGAAATTTCTTGAAAATCTTTTTCCATTTAATGACAAAAACTGATTCGGATTATTTCCATCATTTGAAAAAATTGTTTAACTCGAGCATGTTTGATAAACACGTTTTGAGAAAAATTGCTCGAGATAAATAATATTTTTCTTTCTAAGGACAAAATGCACTTTTTAATGTACATTTTCCTTTTTATAAAGTGCGGGTTGTGTAGCAAAGTATACACAAGCCATTTTTTTAGAGTTTCAAAACTTGGAATGTTTTGAATCTTTAAACTCAAGACCGAAAAGACTTCTCTTTTCGTTGTTAAGGATAACTGCACTGAAGCGTACAATTTTCTTTTCTTTAGGGTCCGGGTTGTTATATGATATTTAATAACAAACATAAGAAAATCTGAGAAGACATGTTTTAAATTGTTTTAAACATTCAGTCAAACTTTATCTACAGATCTGTGTCATTATTGAATGACATTTCTAATTTCATAGATATTATCGATTTCTGAAAGACATGTCGGGAAGATTTTTTTATGGTTTTTGAAAATTTTCGTTTTTGTATTTTTTTTAGATTTTAGATTTTTGTATTTTGTTTTTTTGAAAAATATTTGAAAAATGAAAATCTTTTTGTTGTTTTTGATATTATAAACTATTCTATGTATAGTACATGTGATACAAGAGGTAGTAAACTGAGTTACTGTTCATCCTCTTCTGACTTTGTAAGATGTTTCAGCTCTTCAGGCGTAATGCTCTGCATGCCTAGGCGTTTGATCAGAAATTCAAAGCATTCTCTCGCAAGTGCTTTAGTGAATATATCCGCCAGCTGATAAGCAGTCTTAACAAAGTAGAGTTCAACAATCTCATTTTCAACTTGTTCCTTGATAAAATGGTATTTGACAGCAATGTGTTTCGTCCTGAAGTGTGCACTGTGTTATAAGATAAGGCAATAGTGCTCTGGGAGTCGCATTACAAAGAAATCTTGTTGTAATCAAATCTGTAGTCAGTTAACTGAGACTGCATCCATAGGATCTGTGCACAACAATCGGATAGGGAGATATATTCAGTTTCAGTAGTGGATATTGCAGTACACTTTTGCTTCTTAGACGACCAGCTTACTAGCTTTTCACCTAAAAATTGTGCACTACCCAATGTTCTTTTCCTTGAATCTTGGCAACCTGCATGGTCAGCATATGCAAAAGCCGTTAGATCAAATTCGGTATCCTTCGGATACCACAGACCCATATTAATGGTTCCTTTGAGGTATCGAAAGACCCGTTTAACCGTAGTTAAGTGCTTTTCGGTAGGCTTTGTTTGGTATCGAGCACACATGCAGACGACAAACACTAGGTCAGGGCGACTGGCTGTGAGGTACATTATGGATTCGAGCATACCTTGATAACGAGTTGGGTCAACTAGAGTCTTGTTTGGATCCTCATCCAGTTTAACCTTTCCACCATAGGAATGTCAACAGGGTCACATTGGTCTAAACCATATTTCTTAAGCATCTCAAGAGCATATTTAGATTGTTTATAAAAATGCTCTGGTCTTTAAGGAAATTTGTTCCACCAAGTCCTAGAAAAGTGACATATTTTCCCATTATCGACATTTTAAAACGTTTGCTCATTTGATCTGCAAATTTATCACAGAAACTAGGATTTGTGAAGGCAAATATGATGTCATCGACATAGATTTGTACCAATATTATGTACTCTCCTTCCTTTCGTGTGAACAAAGTTGGATCAATTGCACCTTTGACGAATTGTTGAGATAGCAAGAACTTGGATAGTAAGTCGTACCAAGCCCTTGACGCTTGTTTTAATCCATACAATGCCTTCTTTAGACGGAAAACATGTATCGAATGGTCTTGATCAATGAATCCTCCAGGTTGACTAACGTAAACTTCTTCTTTGAGAATGCCATTGAGAAAAGTAGTCTTCACGTCCATTTGGAATATTATCATGTTCATATGAGCAGCATAGGCGATAAAGATGTGAATGGCTTTAATACGCACAACCGGTGCAAATGACTCTTCAAAATCTATCCCCTCTTCTTAACGATAACCTTTAGCAACTTTTCAAGCCTTATTTTTTAGTACCCCACCATATTCATCAAGTTTTACTTTGAAGATCCACTTTAGGTTGATGATCATGACTTTGTCTGGTCTTGGTACTAATTCCTACACTTTAAGCCGCTTAAACTCATGAATCTCCTATTGCATGGCTTCAATCCATCTAGATTCGATTATGGCTTCTTATAATTCTTTGGCTCTTCTTTGGCTAGGAATGCATGAAAATAGCACCATAAGGCATTGGTAGCAAGTTGACGTCTAGTCGAAACAAGTGTGGATAGATTGCCGATTATTGTCACTAACGAATGATCCTTTGTCCATCTTTTGGTGTTGATTTGAGGTTGTTGGAAGGTGTGTATGTTTGAAGTGTCTACAATCCTTGAAGATGACTCAGCTGAGCTGGTAAAGGGAGGAGCAAATAGATTTATAAAGGTGTCACTATTAAACAGTGCATCTTCTTCATTATATGGTTCTTCAACATTTATAGAATTGATTGGAGGAGAGGTTGTTTCATTGTTTGGTGAAATACTTAGAGAGGGAGCATCTTTATCAATAGAAGTAGAAAAATGAGATCCTCCGACTGTATCTGGTTGAGTTAGAGTTGCAGCAAAAATTAGGGTAGATACAGCACTAGGAGGTTTGAAGTATTCATCGAACATTGGTTGAAACAGTACATCCTAATCATTCTTTGTAGGAGGTTTAGCTGATGTTGAAGCTGCCTGTTTAAGCACGATTCCTGAACTAATGTGTCTAGAAGTCAACCCTTGAAGTTCGGGTCCTGATCCGTGTTGTTCAAAAGCCATTTGAGTAAGTTCATCAAATTGTACGTTCATTGTTTCCATTATTAGTTTGGTCCTTTTGTTGGAGATCCGGTACGCCTTTTTGGATGGCGAGTAACCAATGAAGATTCTAATGTCTGCTTTAGGCTGTAATTTCCTAAGATCCTCAAAATCATTTGTTGGGTAGCATAAAGCACCAAAAACATGAAGATACTTTAGTTCAGGTTTATGATCTTGGAGCAGTTCATATGGAGTCTTATTGTTGCGGGTATGGATAAGGGAGCAGTTTTGAGTATAACATGCAGTAGCTACAGCTTCAGCCCATAGAAATAACAGAGATTTGGAGAAAATAAGCATGGTCCTTGCAGCTTCTACCAACGTATGGTTACGTCTTTCAACTACACTATTTTGTTGTGGAGTACGTGCAGTGGATGTAGTATGAGTAATTCTAACCTCTTTCGTATAATTTCGTAGTGTCTCATTGATAAATTTTTTGTCGTTGTCGGTGCGAAGATATCTTACTGTTGCTTTAAGACTAACTCGAGCTTGCTTCAAAAATTTGATAATAATATCTGGAGCTTCTTCTTTTGTTCCCAAAAACTTCACCTAAGTAAACCAAGAATAATCATCTACAATGACAAGAATATACTTTTTCTTATTTATACTTGCCACCCGCATCGGTCCACACAAATCTATATGCAGCATTTGAAGTTTCTCATTTATACTTGGTTCAGGCTTATGTGGATGAGATTCCTTCTTTCCTTTTCTCATATGACAGGCAGAACACAACTGATCTTTAGTATACTTCAATTTGGGTAGCCCTTTGACAATACCTTGTTTAGCAAGCTGATTTATGGTGTCGAAATTCAAATGAGACAAACGACGGTGCCATAACCAAGATTTTGTATTTGAAGCTTTAAAGAGTAGACAAATTGGAGAAGACTTCATCATATCCGTCATTGAGATTGTATAAAGTTTAGAACCATGAGATCCCGAAAGTAGATCAACACCTTCCAAGTTACGTACAAAACAGGTGTTTTTCTGAATGCTACTTCGAGATCCGAATCACAAAATTGCCCAATGGAGAAGAGATTATGACCAAGTCCTTCAACGTAGTAAACTCGTGAAATAAGAATATTCCCTATTTGTAGATCTCCGTATCCTATAATAGCTGCAAAATGATCGTTGCCGAATCGTATTGTACCAATAAACTTGGAAACAAAATTGATGAGCTTATCACGGTGTCCAGTCATGTGTTTGGAACACCAAGAGTCTAAATACCAAAGAACAATTTCTATAATCTACACAAAAAAGAAAAAGAAAAACTATTTACAAAAATATGGATCCCTAACTTTTGATTGGGTTCCATATTGTTAGCAATCCTAGGTTACTCCTAGAAACTCAAAATTCCAGGATGATTGTTCCGGAATCATAGAATTTCTTACAAAATCAAAATTGGGAGGATTGAATAGATGACCATAGCTATTTATATGAGCTCTTATTAGTGAATTCTTAGCAGTGAAATATCTCATTCTTGTTTCCACAGTAGGAGCTATGGTAACATCAAATAGTTAATACATTTTAGTATCAAAATCCCTATCAAAATGCTTGTAATTATTATATAAATGCCTGGAAATGATACTTAATAACTTCATATTTCGTTTACAGGAAGAACACAAGCATTAGAGCAAGAGACGCGGGATTTAGACGTGGAAAACAAGCGTATAAAGAACTTTAAGGCCAATTATGACGTAACCACCCCGTAGGAGTTACGTCGTAACCAAGATTAATGAAGGAATGAGTCATCACCATAGTTACTGCGTAACAATGACATTACCCTTATGTCGTAACTTGCCATGTTAAAGAAGGATGACGTTTCCTAGTCACCATTACGGCATAACCATGGCGTTACGATTACGCCGTAACCTATTTTAAGCTTGGATTATGGAAGTCCACATCAGCATGATTACGCCGTAACCTTCTACATCAGTTACGGCGTAACCAAAATGAAACTTATGAATAGAGCCCTCATTCTGCACATTCAATATAACCCCTTCTACCATAATATCAGGGGCCGAACCAAGCTTCCATAGGTCAAAGAATTCCACCAAAAGTCCAAGGGAGAAGTCACTTCACTTAATTTTGTATTTAATCGTTCATAAACACATATTGTAAGACTAATGATGATTCAATCCATGATTACTTTCATTTACTCTTGCTTTATTGTTACCCTGAGCGGCTAAGCACTTCTAGTGTTGGCCTAGTTATGAATATACTATCGTTATGTGGAATGTTTCATGTTTAATTATCGCTTTATTGTATATCCTTATAGTCTTTCATTGATCCCTGAGTTTTGGTAGTATTGAGGGTGGTTTAGATCCTATTAGTTCTTTTATTAGGCGAACATGTTGAACTTAGAATTAGTAGGGTACTAGGATAAGTTGGCATCTATCCCTAGTGTAGGAATTAATCAAATTACCACTTGTATCACGTTAAGTACTTAAAAAGCTTAGGAACTCTTTTAGAGGAGGTTTATAATCTATCTAGGTTATAGACAGGTCTTTAGGATAGTTGGGGTTTAATCACTACAACTGGATGCCCTACCTTCGTGACTTTCGGGGATTCAGGATCGCAAGAAGTATAGGGCAGACCTCAAATGCCAATTCGGGTATGTTGATATTAGAACCACTAATAAAATGATACTTAGAAATTGCACAGGAAATACACATCATAACATTAGTAATGAAATAACTAGGTTAGCACGCCTTTCTCCCTAACTATTCTTCAAATCATTTACTTTTCGCATTTATTTTCTTGTTAAGATTTCAAAATCTATTCAAAACCATTTTCTACTTGTGACATAATCAAATTAAAACTATTTAAACTTAGCTCTTGGGATGACCTCGGATTTACCAAGTCCTGCACTACATACGACCGGGTTCTCTGCCCGTTAGTGCGTGTAGACATCGGTAGACGAGTTTTATAAATTTAAAACTTGTAAAATTATTTAAAACAAATGACGCATCAAGTTTTTGGCACCACTGATGGGGAGCTAAAATTAGTTCAAATTTGATTTCTTGCATTTATTTATTTCCGTACTATTTTTTAATTTTTCAAGAAACATTATGGTTGAGGGAGAAATCCATAACCTCACCATGAAGCAATACCTTACATTGACTCGAGGGAACCAGGCATTGGGTGTGGTTAAACCCGAAATTAGAGGCAATATAAATTTCAAAATCAAGAGCCATTCATGAGAGAATTGAGGGAAGACACCTTTGCGGTAAGCAAAAATAACGATGCTCACGAGCATGTGGAGCGGGTTTTAGACATCGTCGGTTTGTTCAACATTCTAGGAGTAACACACGATGCAGTTATGCTATGCATTTTCCCATCACACTCACCGAAGCCGCTAAAAGGTAGGTAGACAGACTATCCTTAGGAAACTTTGATTCCTGGGACCTCCTTCAAAAGGCCTATATCCAAAGTTACTGTCCACTATCTAAGACCGCTAAGCAGCTTGAAGAAATCCGTAACTTCAAGCAGG
Organism: Tanacetum coccineum; assembly: GCA_026074375.1. NCBI lineage: Eukaryota > Viridiplantae > Streptophyta > Magnoliopsida > Asterales > Asteraceae > Tanacetum > Tanacetum coccineum. The sequence goes on from BQNB010002839.1 coordinate 13,458, forward strand.
AAGGAGATGAAACATTGTACCAAGCCTGGGAAAGGTACAATGACCTGCTTTACAAATGCCCAACTCACAACATCAATAGCCATCAGAAGGTGAACATCTTATACAATAGGCACTATGAACCGCCAATTGCTTAACTCGCAGGGGCCAATTCCTGGCATGACACCTGCCTAAGCTTTAACAGCAATCCAAACGATAGCTGACCACTCTCAAAATTGGCACTACAGTTCATCTAGTAGGAATATAAATAGCAGCGGTAACACTGAGGGAATCACTACCATTGTAAGTAAGCTTGATAGCTTGGGACGAGACATGAAAAAGCTTAAGGAGAATGTACATGCTATTCATGTAGGATGTCAAACTTGCGAGAGAGCTCATCTTGAAAAGGAATGTCCTCTCAACGAGGAAGTTAAATATGGAGAGTTCGGTAGACCCTTTCCAAACAGCAGCCGAAACGACGAGAGATTTAATACGGGAGTATCGAGATATGGCTCTGTTAAATGTCATGTTTTCATAGTAGTGATCATACGAAAGCTTAAGAATAAAGGAGAGGAGCTAGAGAGTATATTTCATCATTTTCTAAATTTTTATTTTAAAAGGGAAAATAAAATTAGGAGGGAGAAGTGAATTACAACAAATGTAAAGTCTTGTATAAATACCCCTCCTAAATGAGTATTTATACTTATTGCTTATTCTATTCTATTTTTCTAACTTTAGTCAAACCTTGTTCAACATTACTTAACTTTGACCAAGATAGACTTAATTACATTATATTTACTAATAAAACTATAAAACTAATCAAAAATATACACATACCAATTCATATAATAATAAACACTTTTCTTGAACCTAACAATCTGCCTTTAAGGGTTGATTATTATAGATTCTTCATCGTCGGTAGAATTAGTCTTCCATTCACAAAAGATTCCTTTACTTTATTTGCTTTTATTTTTCCAAAATATCTTTTCGCCTTGTTTCTCCCCCTTTAGGAGGATTAGCATTCCTATGATGTTCATCGTGATATGCGAAAAGTTATTGTTTTTCAAACTTGGCTTTCAAAATTTCCTATATTTTGGATCAGCTACATGATCTTGAGGCTTTGACTTCATATTTAGATACAATTGATGTTGAAGATCATCAGATGATTTTCCCAAAGTTGACGTGCTTGTTGTGGGATAAAGATTGAGAGTTGTATGCTGCATGTACTTTTGAAATAATTCTTCAATCATCTTTGGTCCATGAGTTGCAAATTCTCTGGCGATCATATCTTTAGCATTTATAGGATCAACTTCACGATCCTTGGTAACCGCAAGGTTAACTAGACGTGGCATCTCTTGTACGATCATTTCTTTGGTTTTTGCAAATGTTATGTCAGGAACAACCTTGTTGCAATGATCAAGAGTTTCGTGAATCTTGCTCATAAAGAAATCATGAGTAACGAATTTTTGTTTGATATGAGAATGAATTAGACCGCTTCGTTTGTGCATGCCAGCAATACTTCCTGGTAGTTTCTTTGTCTTGTGTGAAAAAGATCTTTTCTTGCTTTTTGTTGTGGATGAATCTTTAGATATGGTGGCAGTTGTTGGTGAAATAGCAGCTGTCAATTCCTCAGAAACTGTTTTGTCAGAAGATGAAACATTCCTAGGGGATCTAGTTGGTGATGGAATTGGTATCTGCTTATGCTCTTTCCTAATCTCCATATTACCCGTCACATTATTAATAATATTTGTCTCCTTAACAACCTCATCCATTTTCTCAACATTCTTGTCTGTCTCATTTCTTTTTTAGTCTCTAGAAACATTTGTCTTTCTTTCTCAATCTCTTCACTTTCTTATCTTTCTCAAATCTCTTCATCATGCCTTCTCTTTCTCATCTCATCATCATCATACCTCATCAACCTTTTTAGGATTTCCGTTATGACTCCGGCCTCATAAACCTTAGTACTAGGAATCATCAACATTCTATTCATTAAATCACAAAATCAGCAAACATACTTGCATATGGACACTGTCATGTTCTTCACCTTCACTATTTTTCAATCTCCTACCTACATCAAGTTCATTTCTTGTACTTAGCAACAATTTTTCTGAGCTTCAGCAGCTAAAGCATTTTATGTAAAACAAGACTAATAAGATTCTCAGCTATTGCATCTCTCTCTATCAACTCCTGGAGGTGAATTGAAGGTGTGCTTTATTTCCTTTTCTTTATAGTTATCTTGTGTGTTTTGTGTCTTGTGAACTATCTTCTCCCAGCACTCTACTTCCTCTTCTTCCCTTAAGGACTAGCAGTAAAGGTAGGTGTCATATGGGCGCTAGGTGTAGACCTATGCGTTCCTTGGGTAGAAACAACCGGTTGCGGTTAATTCAATGGAACATCTACATTCATAAACACCGTCTTATACTCCTTAAAGTCATTAGTGACACGGATCTCCTTTGTTAGAATCTCATCCAGAATTAGCATCCCTTGTACACGCACATCCCTAGTAGTGTACACACTAACCAATGGAATGTCATCCTTGATAGAATGATAATCCTCTTCAATCCTTTGAGGAATCTTTGGGAATTTCTTCATCAAATCAGCAAGTATAAGCTTGATGAATCGAGGATACTGGATGGCTTCTTTCTTTTGTCTCACATTGTTCATGAAATCCCACCATAGAAGAGCAGCATAATCAACATTTGTTTGGTTGATCACGACATGAAACAATTGAAGAATATTAATCTTTGTTTGATCATGTCCAAATGTTCTTGTGGTTAAGCAGGGATTGAACACCTTGAACATTGTTTGCCATGGTTGAGATAGATTCTTCGTGTAGAAGGCGCTCACTTTATCAACAACACCTTGATAGCCAACCTTGTTCATGAATGCTTTAATAGTTTCAATGTTGACTGGTGCAACAAATGGACTGTTAAGAGTTTCCACAGGAAAATGATGAATGTCTCAGAACATATCCACTGTGTGGATAAACTCTTGAGTATTCATCATAAACTTGATCGTGTCTTCAGGACCAGGTACTTTGCTAACCATCCTCCAGAATTGTTGTAAGTACACAACATGGACATCATCAGTGGCAGTTTAAGCATAACTGAGTGGATGATCAAGTAGAATTTGCCCAACGATCTTGCACTTAGGAGAGCAAGGAATACTCTGCAACACCGCGTAATTGTTGCATCTCCCAATTGTATGAAGTCTTGGAACGAGTTGAGCAGCTGGAATTACTTGTTGAGCCATGTGGAATACCGTATGATGACATTAAATGATTAGTGAAATGAGAAAAAGTTTATGTAATACACATTTATATAACATTTTTGTCTCTTTTCACTCTGTTTGTTTTTATATGCCCATGCAATTCTTTTTGAGCATATTCTGATCATTTTCTTTCTCATGTGTCAATTCTTGCTTTTCGGGCACATGCCATACGCTTTATTCGTCTTTTTCTTTTGATCTCATTTTGTATGCTCTGGCATTTCTTTTCGAGCATACTTTTATTTGCTTTTTCGCGTATAGATTTTTATCTCTCTTTCTATTTTGAGTTTCCTCACCAAAAAGCATTTGTGAAATCATACTTTTTCAAGAATAATAAAAATATACTCTGATTTTGAAAATACCAATTTAGCAAAAACCATTTTAATAAATCCAAGAGTATAACTTTATATTCTCATAAAAAAACACAATGATACGTCTTTTTTATTTAGAAATTGAGATAAGTTTTCCAAACCACAAGTTTTGTTCAAGATGTTTGAAAACAACACAGATTAAACAACGCAATCAATGAACATAAATTGGGATGGGTCACTTAACCACTCACTCCTCATTCTGTTCATTGAAGAAACACAGGCAAAACGGACATTACTTAAGACCATTTACCCAATTCGCCAAATAGCATAGTCATAAATCACTTTTTTTGAACGGTTTTTGATACAACCTTTTTTCAAAACTTTGCTACTTTTCCCTCTGAATAATCATGAGAAACTTTATGATCACAGACAGTTGAAGCTGCATTTATATTTACACTTCATGTTTCCTTTTCATGTTTTTGAAATCATTGATCACTTGATTGAAATTTTTTGTTATACAAAACATAATCTTAGATACGATATTTGGATGGTCAGTAGATTGCTCAATCCTCATCCTGTTAATTTCAGGAAACGGTCCTCAAACTCCTGACACAATGTTCACCAGAAAAATCCATTTAACAATATAAAAATATGACATTCTGTACAAAATTTATCATTTGTTTTCTCGTAAGATCCATTATTGTTTACACAATTTAGCACATTTGAGTTTTCGTTTATCTTTTGGGCCCATTAATGAACTAGTATATGAAACCCAATCTTAAAAGCCCATTGTTTTCTTATGAAGCCCATTGATTAAGTCCAAAATATCATTTACGAAACCCATTTGGCCCATTACTGTTCACGAAACCATTTGACAAGCTTTTACGAAACCGAAACTTGAAAACTTTCATAAACATATTTACCAATTGAAACATGATATCCTGAATGTTTTGACTTGTTTTCAGCTTATTTATCATCTTATTAACAATTTAAGCTTATGCTTATGTCCAAAAGCAATTTTTCATAGATACGAAACCTAATGAATTTATTCCACAAATGATATTTTCAGTGATCAATCAATCACAATCATGTCACAAGGCATACATTAACATTTTGCCTCAATCAATTTCACTTTTTATTCACTTTGCATATTTACGAAACCAGATCAAACGAAACGCTAATTTCAATCCTAATCTAATCAACAATTAAGTACAAATAAATGAAACAGCTCACGTTTTCTTACGTTTTTCTATAACAGATAACTAACAAAACGATTTGGATCGTGTTTTCTTTGTTATGAAAGCTTAGAGGATTTACGAAACCTTTTTGTTATTTTACGAAAGTGATAAGCGTTGTTTTGAAAACAAAACTGTTTCTTATATACTTTCGAAAATGACTTTTCAATTTTGGCAGTTTTAGTCCCTCAAGTTTCCTTACGTAAGCTATTTTAACCCTACGAAAGCTAACTTTTAAACTTTGTCATTTCAGACCCTCATGTTTCTTTCCATAAGCTATTTCAACCCTACGAAAGCTAACTTTTGAACTTTGTCATTTAAGACACTCAAGTTTCTTTCGTAATCAATAAACACCCATACGAAAGTTCTTCTTTTGCACATTTACACTTTTAGCCATTGTAATTACTTTCGTATTTCTTTGTGATCCAAAAAAAAAATCATAACCCCCCCTTGGAGTTAGACCACTTTCCACATCAAACATTTTAAAATTATTTTGCAGTTAAGTTCCCATTTTTATTTAAAAGATTTATAACTCCTCCTCGAACAATTATCCACTTTTGAAATTTCTTTCCTTCAAAAAAATTTGTTCAAAAAGAAGTTATTTTTGCTTTTGAGAACACACTTTTGTTTTTCTAATGATGATTTGACTGAAAAATTTTATAAACCGCTTAATAAAATATCTATTAAAGAGCTTTATCGAAAGATAGTTAATTTTGCAGTTTTGAACATTCTTGAGAAGATGTTTGAAAATTAAGAATTTCATAACTCCCCCTTGAATAAATTTCTAATTAAAGAACTTATTCAAGAGATTGTTATTTCTTGCAATTTTATACACTTGAATTTTTCAAACTTGATGATTTTTGAAAGATGTTTTAAAAGAAATCCTTTGTTTGTGAATGGATTTTGATTACAACCACATATTTTAGCAGTAAAAGATCATTTTGAATGATTTACTCCCCCTCAGTTCATGATACCTTTATTTTGCATTTAAAGAACCACTTTATGAGAAATACAATATCATGCAACTGATAAAACGAAGAAGACATGTGTTTGTATCATTTAATTTATATTTTTGTATTTTTTTTAAATTTTTATTTGATTTTTTAGTTTTTGAAAAATAATAAAAAAGAGTAAAAAAATATTTTTTTGTTTTTCAAAATTTTCAATTTTTATTTTGTTTTTGAAATTTTTCAATTTTGTATTTTGTTTTTGAAATTTTTTGATTTTGTATTTTGTTTCTGGAAAATATTTACAAATTGTGTTGATGTATGATCTTTCATTCAAGAAGATAACTTTGCCAGACGTTCCAACTGAGTTGGAGTCATACATCGCATACCAATCCTGTGAACTAAATACTCAAACCTTTCTTTTGGAAGGGCTTTTGTAAAAAGATCAGCAAGTTGGTATTCCGTTCCGACAAAGTAAAGTTCAATGGTACCTTTTTTAACATGCTCCTTGATAAAGTGATACCGGATGTTAATGTGTTTTGTACGCGAATGTTGTACCAGATTGCAAGATATGACAATTGCACTTTGTGAATCACAGTAGATTGGAATCTTGTTGTATCGAAATTCATAATCTAGCAGTTGCGTTCTCATCCATATGACTTGCACACGACATGCAGATAATGATACGTACTCATCTTCCACAGTTGACATTGCTGTACAATCTTGTTCTTTCGACGACCAACTGACTAGATTATCTTCCAGATTTTGAATGCCTCCAGATGTGCTTTTTCAGTCATCATTACACCCTGCAAGGTTTGAATCTTAATATGCAATTAGCTTAAACTCAAAATAATTCGAGTACCATAGACCCATGTTAATGGTTTGTCTAAAATACCGAAAGATCCTTTTGATCTCTTTGAGGTGTTTTTCAGTTGGGTGTGCCTGATAACACGCACATACAAATGTCGCAAAGGCAATGTCTGGTCAACTAGCAGTGAGATACATAAGTCCCCCAGTCATACTACGATACTTAGTTTGATTAATTTGGGTACCCTGTAAATCTGCATCTAGTTTGGTTGTAGCAATTGGTATAGAAATTGTATCACATTTTTCCATCCCATGTTTCTTAAGACGATCCATAGTATATTGTGATTGACATATAAAGATTCCTCGGGGTGATTGATGAACCTAAAGTCCGAGAAAGAACTTCATTTCACCGATCATTGACATTTCAAAATTATCTTTTATTACTTTTTCAAATCTTTTTGCAAACACTGGTTTAGTTGACACAAAAATTCTGTCATCGACATAGATTTGAACTAATAAAATGTCATCCGCGTGTCTTCTTGTAAACAATGTTAGATCGACAATACCTTTTGTGAAATGGTGTTCGATTAAGAATGAGGAAAGCCTGTCATACCAGGCTCTAAGGGCTTGTTTGAGACCATACATAGCTTTCTTAAAACGATATACGTGGTTAGGAAAGTTTGGATCTATAAAACCATCAGGCTGACAAACAAAAACTTCCTCTTTAGTGGACCGTTTAGAAATTCTGTTTTGACGTCCATTTGGTAAATTGGAAAGTTCTTGTGAGCCGCATATGCCACAAAGATTCTGACAGCTTCAAGTCTTGCAACTGGTGCAAAAGACTCCTCAAAATCGATTCCTTCCTCTTGACGATATCCTTTGGCAACTAAACGAGACTTGTTCCGAATAATCATGTTTTCAGCATCAATCTTGTTTTTCCAAATCTATTTGACTGCGATTATGTTTCTGCCAATAGGACATTCGACAAGTTCCCAAACATCAAGGCGTTTGAACTGGTTAAGCTCATCTTGCATGGATTCAATCCAGCTGGCATCAAGCATAGCCTCCTTGATATTTTTTGGTTCAATTGTACTCACTGTTAATGCGTACATACAAACTTCTGCATCAGTTTAAAGTCGATTTCTTGTCATTACAGGTTTTGAGGGATCACCAATCACTTGTTCAATTGGATGATTCTTAGTCCACCTATCACTTGAGCGATGTTTTTGATGAAACTCGTGCATATTTGATGGATCCTGATATGTTGAAGATGACTCAGCTTCTTCGAACACAGGAGTTGGAGGTGCATTGTAGAACACATTTCCATCAAAATCTGCAACGTCTTCTTGAACGAATTCATCGGCATTTTCATTCAAGACTGGAGAGTTTGGTTCAGTGGCAACTTGTTCTGCTGACGAAGATACTATTTGAGGAGCTTCATCTTCTTCAACGATGATTGACGATGATGAAGAAGTGTGTTCGTTATCAAGAGTATTTGCAGCGGAATTATCTGACACTTCTTGTGAACTCGTCGCATAGTATTCTTCATACAGAGGACCAAACAAATTATCCAAGTCTGATTTTGAAGGTATTGATTGTGAATCTTCCGATGAATCTTGAAAATTCATGCAGTTCATTCCGGGTTCTAAATTGTTGCATTCAGAAGCCATATCTGTGAGTTCATCAAACTTGACATGGATCGTTTCCATTATCTTTTTGGTTCAATGGTTGTAGATACGAAATCCTCTTGATGACTCAGAATAACCAATAAAGATACCAATGTCAGCCTTCGGTTTCATTTTCCCAAGATCATCACGATCATTTGTTGGATAACAAAGAGATCCAAACACATGAAAGTATTGAATATTGGGTTTTCGTCCTCGAATCAGCTCATAAGAAGTCTTATTGTACCGTGTGTGTATAATAGAGCGATTCTGAGTAAAACAAGAAGTAGCAATAGCTTCGGCCCAAAGAAATTCTGGAGCTTTTGAAAAAATAAGCATTGTTTGAGCAGCCTCGACAAGTGTATGATTTCGAAGTTTAACAACATCATTTTGTTGAGGCGTTCGAGCAATTAAAGTTTGATGACCAATGCCTAACTTTGCAAAAAATGCTCGTAATTTCTTGTTTTTGAATTCGGTTTCGTTATCAGTTTGAATCGTCAGAATGTGAGCCTTTAGATTCATTTAAACTTGATTAACAAAATCGATGATCATATCTGGAGCCTTATCTTTGGTACGAAGAAAATATACTGATGTGTCATTGTGCGTAGGTATTTTATGTATCAAATTTTACTATTTATTTTATACAGACTATACCTAAAAACAACACTTTAACGGGCAGTGTACCCGATCAGATGTAGCTTCGTTGGTAAGTAGGGTGTCGATCACTGAGAGCGAGAGTGTTAATTCTTAATTCTATCAGTATTTTAGTTATCTAAGTTAAACCTAAAACTAATGCAAAATGGAGTTTTAGCCTGAGAGGCTGGCATGGTTTTGTGTATCTAACCTAAGGTTTTGATGACAAATAAAGCAATAAAAACACACAAGAAGATAAGAAAAAGATAAAGAAGCGGTCAAGAACTAATGTAAGAAAACGTATCAACCATGAATAATCCAATAAAACGCAGGTTGTTTATTTAGTGCAATGATTGTCTTATCTCGAAGGGGCATATCATTCCTAGACTTAGGCAGTACTTCTTCCTAAGACCTAGACACGTTAATCCTGTCACAATTAGACGCATCCGCATAAAGCAAGCATTTGTTAATTATAATCTATCTTAGAAGATTAATAATGGTGCTCTTACTAAACCCTAGCTCATGGAGACTTTATCCACTTACTGCTTAACGGCTCTTTATATACTAGTAGTCCACTGTCCGAGTCCTTACCAATTGATTAGAACATACTCGTTGGTACCAAGGTCACCTTATGGCTCAACTAAGCTTACAATCAAAGGGCAAAGATAGGTCAATATTTGTGATCCTATGATTCTAGATATATAAATTGCAATATGGAGAGCTATCCCGGACTCTTAGCCTACGCCCAAACAACACCGAAGTTGCAACGCATTAAATATGTAGGACTAGACCCAGTTGAATGATAGGTCGCATACTTAAGCACGTAAACAAATATAAATTGATAAACATAAACAACAATCAATGATAAATTAAGCAATCAAGGTAAACAAACCAAACATTAGATCTTCATAAATATGGCTGATACCTAAAGGTATCAGCCGACAGTCATTGTAAAAATACACACAGTTTGTTATATGAACAATTAAAATAAAAAAAACCTTAATCGAATGCGTATTCGGTTACGTAAAGATTACAAGAGTTTCCCAATGGTCTTGAGGCTCTTTTCTGACCTTCTATGCTCTTTTATTCGTCTTTTGGTCGACTTGGTGGTTTAGGGATTCACTTGCATACCTAAAATTGAGTTTTGGGTCGTTTATTTATAGGGTATGGAAACTCGTTTATACGTCGTTTCGAGCAATGTGGGATACGGCGTATTGAAGATTTCTTAGAGTAAGGACCACGTTTGATATCTTCTAAAATATTTTATTACTATATTGTGAATATGGCGTATTGATGGTTACTGGATACGGCGTATTGGTCTTTATATCTTCGTAGTTTCTTGTGAAGTGTAGGCACAGATACGCCGTATCTTCTTGATGGATACGGCGTATTGAGGTAAAACTAGTTGATTCTTCTTCGTTGACCAAAGTATTATATATGGCATATCATTGATGTGGATACGTCGTATTCTTCAAAGTTAGGCAATGGTCTTTTGATTCGTCAAAGTCTTGGATACGTCGTATAGGTCTAGAATAATACGACGTATTTTCTGTCAGATCAGTAGACTTTCTTGAACTTTTTATTTATGCTCCTAAATGTGTTCCTTTTAGCATAACTTCACCAAGTACTCCATAATTACTGACTGCAATTCCCGAATACAAATGATAAGTAACAATTCTTGCAATATTATAACAAAAGGGCTAATTAACAATAATTACATGGGATAAATGATGCTATAAAATAGACATTATTTGATGTCATCATATACCCAGGTGTACCGAGAATAATCATCAATGATCACTAGAATATATTTTTTGCCATTGATACTTGCGACTCTCATTGGCCCACACAAATCCATATGAAGTAGTTCGAGTGTGGATTATGTGCTTGGAACCAATTTTGGTGGAAGTGAAGCTTTCTTGCTTTTACCTTGTTCACAGGCTGAACATATGTGATCTTTGTTATACTTAAATTTAGGAAGCTCATCAACTAGATCTTTTGATGTGAGTTAATTAATGGTACCAAAATTCAAATGAGAAAGCCTACGGTGCCATAACTAAGATTTTGTTGATGTGGCTCTGGACATTAAACACACTGGAGAAGAAGCCGCCATCTCGAAAATAGAGATAGTGTAAAGATTTGAATCACGAGAACTGGTAAGCAAGTCATCACCCTCTAAATTCCGAACATAACACGTGCTTGAACGAAAAGCTACTTCTAAATCTCCATCACAAAACTGTCCGACCGAAAATAAGCTTTGTTCGAGGCCTTCAACATACTATACTTGACAAATCATTAAATTGCCTTGAACATAATCTCCATATCCAGTGATTGCAGTGAAATGATCATTCTCGAAGCGGACTATTCCCATGAATTTCTCAATGAAATTTCTTAGCAGTTGAAGATTACTAGTCATATGCTTCAAGCATCCGCTATTAACAATCCAAAGGACGAGTTGGATCACCTGCATCACATGATATTTTAAAGATCATCGATTACTAAACTTAGTGTAATGTTTTAAAATCCACGTATGATTGTTTATATTAGGGTAATGGGGCATTTAGCCTAACCGAGTGTAACTTGTGTTTTTGTTGTGTTTAGATTGTTTGCAAGATTCTGTCAAGTAGCTGAGCATCAGGTGAGTTTCATAGTCCCATTTTTACTATGTTTTCTTGGGATGAAAATGATGCAAAGGTCTTAAAATGTTTTAATTGCTGTGATTATGTGGTTTAATTAACGCATGGACTTTTATGTAGCTATTATATGTTATGTGCTAAATGTTATGGCTTTGGATCGTGGGTAACGTTCCTACCCTTTACTTTGAGACAATGTTATGTGCTTTGGATCGGGGGTAAGATTTCTACCAGAACTGACGATTCTTCGGGTACTTCCTACCCATGACTGTAAGACGTACTTTGTGGCTTGGATCGTGGGACACGTTCCGTCCTAGTTATGGTTGTTTTGGACGAATGCATGTTAGCCTGTATAATAGTTAGCTTAATTGTCCTGCCATGTTTTCCTGTTTATTATAATCAACAAGGAAATTGATTTAAAAAGCCTTGAATTTTGTGTCGTAAACCTATGTCCCTCTCACCACCGTATGTGTTGATGTTTTTAATCATCATTTTCCCAGGTGAGCATGTTGAGGGTTTGAAGCTAGAAGGTGGCTAAGAGAGACCTAGGATTGCATAGGAGTTTTTATCTTCACTGGTTTTTTTTTTTCGTACTATGTTTTTAAGGCTTCTTCTTGAATCTGTTTGAAATTTTTTAAAGTTTAGTAAGACATGTTAGTCTTTGTATTAATTGAGACCCGTTTTCATTAATGCAAGATTCTTTCTAGTCGTGTTAAGAAGGTATTGTCCATGAACACTCTTAATGTCCATATTATATTTTTGTTCCAATATAGTTTCTCTATTGTTGACACCCATTTCTAGTGTGATGATACCCTTGAAGATACGTCTCGTGATTCGCACCTGCCTTGACCGGCGTGTACAGACTAGTATCATAGCCTTGGTTATAGAGAAAAGCAGGTTTTCCGAATCCTTGAATAATAACAGAGTGAATCCTTCATATAAGGTTGCATTTTTTAGGGCTTAATTGTTTTTTATAACGTATCTACTATACTTCTCGGAATCGAAAGCTTTACTTTTTCTTAACTTTTTTCCCCTACTACTATATATATATATATATATAGTATAGAATAATAAATATAATATAATATATATATCAAGATATATTATATATATATAATACTTATACATTATTGGATCTAATAGTATATACCCTTCCTAATTATATTTAGTCCATGACTCTCTCTAACCCAATAAGAATCTATATTTTTACTATCTAGGTGTTTATTTGTATCTGCTTTCCTTAACGTTTTATATTTCGACCTACGGGCTACTCGATAGATTATGATTCAAAGGAGGAGCCAATAGAGGAAAAGCCTCTTGAGGAACTGAAGGAGGAAGGGTAGATAAAAGAGTCGTAGAAGGAGGCCAACTCAGATCTCCTGTCGGACGCTCAAAGCAGGCCTGGACCCGCGAAGTCGGGTGACTTCTGCGAAAGCAAAGTCAATACCCAAAGCGGAGGCCACAACATAAGTTATTTCTTCTTCTATTCCGACACATTGCTATTATCAATGATTTTCTTCCATATATTTCGGTATTTCGGTCCCACTAATGTTACTTCTGTTTTCTTTTGGTCGATTTTGATTTCATATTTAAATGTTTTGCCTTAGAGGGAACCAACATGTTTGAGCTCATATTTGGTTTTGTGTATATTTGCGTTATCATTGAGATGAGTAGTCCTTGAAGTAAGTATGAGCGTTAGAAAGATGCAATTTATTAATGGTGCCAAACATCATTATAAAGGCGTCGACCCACACGTAAGACTTATGACCATGATTGCATTGATCATTGTTTCTTTTATGTTATGTATGTAGTTTGAGATGTATTTATGTATGGATGTAATTATGGATATTATCTGCTATAATGTAAGCTTCCCTTATATATATCGTTTTCGGTTACCTCAGATACTTGTTAGTTCTATTGTGGTGATTCTTAAGTTGGTTCGTTTGCTCGACATTTCGTTCGGATATCTAACTCTAAGTTTAGCATCCCTTGTTTCGTACATGTTGGTACGGATGTCCTATTTTTCCTATTCGGCGTCATGATATATATTGATTATCTGGATCTGTTTCCTTTGGATACTGGTATGTTTCGTTGGTTATTCCTTGCATTGATTACTCGTATGAATATCAGATTGTTCTTTTGAGCACTGTTGGTTCGTGTCAAGTCAGTAAGGATATTTAATCCCTTCTTATATTACATCATCTAATATCGTAACATGTTTACGACATGTATAGTATTGAGATGCATTTTCTATGGTTATTATTATTGATCGTTAGTAACGAATGAGTTCTTTATTTACGCCCTGTCGTTTTGTTGCAATCTGTCTTTTCATGAATTTTGCATTGTGTGTTTTCGTTGCGACTGTTATTTTGGTTATATGGTTCTTTGGACTACCTTTCGCTTTCAAAACAATAGATTTGTGTTAGAGTCCTTACGGTGTTTTTACAATCCCTTTTGACATTACGATGTCATTTGATTGAGCTATGATTTTTATAAAGTGTAAAAATCCTTTTTGAAGTAACAACTTTGAAATATGTTTAGGGAAAAAAAATGTTTTTGGTAATTTTAGGGGGCGATACTACTTTTTCAAAAAACGCCTTAAATTTTTATAAAATTAGTTCTACAGCTGATCATAATAATTTAATGTGATATTGTTTTCTGCTGACCTAAAACAATTTATAAATAAATCGTTACGAAAATAAAAACCTCCTACAAATTTATATAAGATTGTCCCTTTTATTTTATATACACTAATAAATATGTTATTTAAATATTTTATACAGTAAACGAGATACTACGATTTATATACTAACTCTTGATGTTAAAAACTAATGAATGAGTTTAACGATATTTTATAATTAAAAGTGACTTAAAATAAACAAAAAAATTATTTTCTTAACATGAAATGACTTGCGAAAATTTTAAAAGAGTAACATGATTAAAATATTTCTCTATAAAAACACTGTTTTTAATGGTTCTTTCTATTCGGATAAAGTCTATTATTGATAAAGAATGATCGTCTTACTATTTATCATCTTGATACGTAACATTCTTTTCTCATTGGTGCGAATGTTGATCTTTTCATTTTGTGTTCCCTACTAGTAGCTGATATTCTATCATTCTCTTAAAGGATTCTTATGACAATGACCTATGCAGTCTATTTATCATCCTTCAAAATCCATTAATTAATTTCTAGGTCTTTGATTCGAACATTCGCTCTGTTAACCTAAGTTGATATCTCTTCAACCATTTGAGTTCGATTGAAATATACGATTTAAATTCCGATCAAGCACTCACTGTGGGGAGCTACCTGTATTGTTCGTAGAGAAGAGGATGTTCATCTTCGCAAGTTTTTAGATTTATCGAGAAATGACTAAGTTTGACCCTTAAGAACCGTAACATCTCTCCTTAAGATCGAGATGACTTGTTCGACATGTTATAATATTCTCGTTAGATCTTTAGGATAGATTTTTTGACTTGGTTATCATCGACGAAAGAGCACGAAAAGGTATTCCAAAACCACATTTAGGACGCTGTATGACCACTTTTTGAGTCAACGATTGTGGTTATGCCTTTTTGTGTTTACACATGCATCAGCGGTTTGATATGAACCGGTTGTGCAAGCGTGTAACTGGACAATCTTGTCATTATGTACATTGACAATGATTCTTATATACTCGAAGTTCCAAACGAGGATTAGCATGAGTACATTTGAAGGTGTTGTTGGAGCGTTGTTGAAGAAGGAGGAGTTGTTTGCCATAGATTTGATCCAAGATGTTGAGAATTCGGCCTACAAGAAAGCTTAATATTTCCTTCGGGCCAATATCAACAATATGGTTTTTTACGCTGACCCTTAGTACAGACAAGAAGTAGTGGGAAGAAATTGGAAGATACCTAAGCCACCAACCAAGATATTCATCATATGATCGTTTAAGGGAATGTAGACATGTACTATTACGTTAAATTTCGAACTTGCTATGAAGAATGCAAAGGTATGCACGACAGTTGAAGTTCCCATGCGAAGAATTATAACAACCCATGGCCAAGAATTGTCATGCAATAGTGTTTGCTCTTTAGGACTTGAAACAACATTACTTGTCATGGAACAAAAGAGTGTTTATATAACGGATCATAAGAATCTTCAGCATATATTTGACCAGAAGAAGTTAAATATGCGAAAGTGAAATTGGGTGTTGAATTTCTTAGTGACTATGATTGTGAGATTCGCTAACATCCAGGAAAGGCGAACATCGTGGTAAGAGCACTGAGTAGGAAGGAGCGAGTGAAACCTAGACGTCTAATACAATGGTTTAATGACCATTGTCTTAAGTTAAAAGGAAGATACCTGGCCGCCCAGATGAGCGAGTATTCAAAGAAGAGAACAACCACATAAGATTACACGTTTAGAATCAACAAATGGGAAATGAAAGGAAAGAATGGAGCGGTTGTACTTTCATAGACCACAATGGGAATCCATTGGTAAGAAGTGTAAAGAATATTAATTAGGATTGTATGCACATGACATCGAGGTACTTGGTTATAATTCCTGGAAGTAGATAAGAACGTACCATGACATGGAGAAATGTATCTGATGACCATAACATGAAGGAAGATATAGCACAACATCTCAGTTAAAGCTCTTTTGACATCCATAGATGAAAATGTACATCAAAGACTATCAGGTTTGCTACAACAACCAGAGATACCTGAATGGAAATGGGATAAGACCACCATGGAAGTTATTACAAAGTTGCCAACATCTGGTAGTGGGTAATAGTCGATAGACTGACTAAGGTACGCACATTACATGGTAGTACGTGAAGATTTTAAGATGGAAAAAATTGGGCGAGACTTTTATATAGATGAGTTAGAGAATAGAGAGAAATATGGAGTGTCCCGCGTTGATCATCCCTCAGAAAAAATTCCCCAATTTGGGAATTTTTTGGGAAGAATTATTTCTCAATATTGATAAACGTTATAGAAAGTCTTAGGAATGCGATTGGATATAAGTACGGCTTATCATCCGCAGACGGATGGACAAAGTGAGCGTACAATTCAGACATTGGAGGATGTTAAGAGCATGTGTGATCGAATTGTGGGTGTCATTAGGGATGTCCCACGCTAACCGTTAGCAGAGTTTTCTTATAATAATAGTTATCATTTGAGTATTCGATGTGCTCAATTTGAAGCAATGTATGGAAGGAAATGTATGTCGCTTGTTTTATGGGCTGAGGTTGGAAAAGTAGGTAGATTGGATCGGAGTTGGTGCAAGAGATGACTGATAAGGTAGTTTTAATAAAGGAAAAGCTTAAAGTGGCGAGGGATCGTCTAAAGAGCTATGATAGTAATAGGATTAAACATTTAGAGTTAAGGTTGGTGATCGGGTGTTACTCAAAGTATCACCTTAGAAGGGCGTGATACATTTTGGAAAGTATGGTAAGTTGTCACCAAGGTAAGTGGGCACCATTTTGAGAATCCGTTAGAAGGGATCGCCCTTAAGCGAGTACTAATTGAGTTTGCCTAAGAGATAAGAGGAGGTGCACACAGACACGTTTCAATTGTACAAATTCTGAAGAAGCTGTTTGGGCTGATCCAACATCTGCATGATGTCCAATAGAGAATACAGATTTGGAACAAAAAAACCCTTTATTTTTGTTATTATATTTATTTTTAAAGAGAAAAGACTCATAGAAACTTAAAATCCGATGAGTTAAGTGTTAAATGTAGTAAGATTTGATTAATTAGATGTCTGTTTGAACCCGAAGCGAGGTCTTTAGGACTTAAAGTAAACGAATTATCCACTTGTTCGTTGAGCAAGTTATCGTTGGTAGTATTAGTTGAAGTGGGGTACATAAGGTTACTGGTAGACCTTAGGGCACCCTTAAATGTTCTTATGTGATTGGTTAGAGTTATATTTTGAATAAACTTGAAATCGAGTCGATTCTTAAAAAATGTGAAGCTTTGTAACAACTCATAACTTGGTTTTAAGACAGTTCTTGTTTGAGATTGCGAGGACAGTTACGATGACTTAGTTGTACCACAACTAAAGGTATTTTGACGAGTTACCGTCGAAAGGCGGCGAATTCATTTAGATGAATGTTTCTCTTTTTCGTTTAGAGTTTATATGTTTTTATTGAACCCTTGTATGGGCCAAGCAAAGTTATTAGTAGCGTTCCGATCGTGAAAGTTTGGATGAGATTCAAAGCATAATGCCCTGAATCACAAGGGAACATGAGGGTCATAAGATAAGCGAGTATCCCCAATTGTTTGTTGATAATGCTAGTAGAATCTGATAGATAAATCTCCGGGACAGAGAATTCCTAAAAGGAGGGGATACTGTGTAACAAAAACCGAGGATATATTGAGTTCGGTTTAGTCAAACCGACCCCCCCAAATTGTTGAACCTAAAATATTATATTCACAGCCCTCAACTATACTCACCTTACTAGCATGAACCGGCTTATCAAAAGATACAGTACGCATTGGCATACGCAATTTACCTTCAATATTATTAACCTTCGCAGCAATACCAGTCGGATCCTTAGACGTTGTCTTCAACACAGACTTCAGCGTATTTAACTTATCCATCTCTCTAATCAATCGGTGAAAAACAGCAACCAAACAAAAGAAATCAAAACCCTAAAAAGGGTTCCAAACGATCGCAAATAAACCTTCAAGCCATAATGTTCCAGAAAGAATCGAATAAATATTTATAGGGCACCAGCCGACCTAAACCACCAGCCAATAGGGAAACCGACCTAATTACAAGCCCTAGAAAAAAAAACAATAAAATAATCGGGTATGGAATTAGGGCTCAATAACCGGCAGCAAAAATCCTTCCTAACCCTAACCTTGAATCATGTCGAATTCAATATAGGATAATTTAAATACAATAATCAATGATTTCCCTAAACGAAAAACATGATCACAAAGGAATAGGTAGGGTTAAAAAACCAAAACCTAGACCTTATCACAATGTAGAAGGTAAAGAGGAAATCAGATCCAAAGTATAAAATCAAACGATATTAAATGAATGATGATATCAAGATCAAGAGATCAGAAAAGAAGCAAAGATGATTCGCCCCTAGTAGCCACCATTAGAGTTAATTTATTATTGTTAGTGTTTACTCGAACAGGAAGAAGAAGAGAAAAAAGAAAAAGAGTCGTTGTGTGTGTGTGATTTATGGTAGGAGTGAAGTAATAATAGGATTTATATAGAAAAGTAATTAACTAGCATCTTCCATATTTATAAAAATTAGAGGGGTG
The DNA here is from genome assembly GCA_026074375.1 of Tanacetum coccineum. Taxonomy (NCBI): domain Eukaryota; kingdom Viridiplantae; phylum Streptophyta; class Magnoliopsida; order Asterales; family Asteraceae; genus Tanacetum; species Tanacetum coccineum. The sequence continues at coordinate 32,197 of BQNB010002839.1, forward strand.
TTTGGTTTTTAGTTTTGTTGGAGTAAGAAGGGTAATAAGAGGGTGTTTGGTTTAGTAATATGTGCTTAATTACACATATTTTATACCTAATAAAACAAGCCTGAATGACCAAAAATATATAGAAATTACCAAATATATGTTTGTTTTGCTTTGTGTACTGTGTAGGTATCCGATATCGACAAAAGGACAAAAAACGAAGCCAAAACGGACAAAACCGAGCACGGAAACAGAAAGAGCTGAAAAGTCAAAAGTCAAAGTCAAAAAGTCAACAAGAAAGTCAACCCCGAGAAGCTGAATCAGGAAAATGCAACTTAAGGGACCAAAATTGCTAAATCCTAAAGTTGTAAATCTAGGATGAAAACTACAAGGGGTGGAAATGCTATTTAAGTGAAATATAACTTTAGGGGTTGATTCTGCGAAACCCCTAAAGTTGTATTACCATAAGGACCATGCATGTAATAGCCATATGTGACTTGAGGGGCTGAAACTGCCAATATTTCAAAGATTATAACCACAAAGGACTGGACCTGCAATTCACTAATACACTTTGGAGGGCCAAATGTGCCAATCCCCAAAACACTTCACCCCTGCATCTTTTTACCCAGTTAAGCCCTAAACCCTTTCCCGCCATAATCAAAACCCAAAACCCAAAACCTGTTAACCTTTCTCCCCTATTACCTGCAACACCGGATTACACAAGGGATCAAACCTTCACCCCCTCTCCACAAAACCCTTTATTGCCACCTTGGCAATCCGTGGCTCAATTTGGGCGCCAAAACACTAATCAAAGGCCAAGATTTATGGAGTGGGATCCAAAGTAATTTCTAGGGCCACGATAGAGACTCTGAAGCCTCTCACACACAAAGCACAACAAACACAACCTTGGCAGCTATAAAAGAAAGAAGAAAAGAAAATGCAAAGGAGGAGGAGTAGATTAATTAAGTTTTTAACGTTCTCTTTTTATGTTTTTTAGTCATTTTAATTCTGTCAAATTAAACTCTGTAGCCTTGTAATCTTTTTATGTTTTAATGAAAAATTAAGTTTCTTAAGTTTTTTTGCTAATCTGTCATTTTGTCTTCAAAGTTGCTTAATCTGATGCTTGTTTGTTTTATTGCTTATCAACCATTAAACCTTGTTCTTTCTTGCTCATACAGCTTATTTAATATCTGGTCATCAAAATTCTTTGCTTAATTCAGTAGATATAAGTTGGAAAATGAAATTTACCCTTTTAAAGGGGTGTTTGGCACAAGGCTAAAATGGGTCAAAATGGAAGTTTCATTGGGTTAGGGTTTTTAAGTCAGTTTTAACTAGCTAAATTAAATAGTTTGAATCTGTCTTTCAAGATTGTTAAGTTTAAAAATTCATTTTTAAGGTTACTAGTAAGAATGGTTAAAATCTTTGGTTCAAAAGTAGATTTCAAGTGTTGTTTGATTGAGCTGTCAAATCCTGTTTTTAAGTGTTGTTTTTATGTCCAATTGAGTGTCAAACTAGAGTAGTATATAGACTCCTTGTGTTTTTTTATGTGTCTTTTCAAAAATGCCAAATGTTGTTAAGTTTTTCAAATGAAACTGCCAACTTTCAAGTCAATTTATCAGATGGTAAACTAGCTTTTTAGCATCTAGTTTTTTGTGCAGGCTCATTAGGAGCTTGTGTCAATTTGTTTTAACTTATTTTAAAATTTTAAGCTTATTAGCCAGCTTATTCATAAGCTCGCTTTTAGCTCCTTTTTCCTTTGTAAATTTCCCCTGGTGCAAAAGCCCCATTTTACAGCCCCTTGTTCTTACTTATTTTCTTTTTAAACCTTTAACTTTTTGCTTTTCTAGAAAGGTCATAAGCCACTCTTTAAGCTCCTATAAGCTTAAGCCCCTAGACTCCCTCTAGGTGGCTTATTTTTGAGCCATAGAGTTGCTTTTGACTGCTTGCCACAGGTTTAGGCATATAGTTTATTTTAGTTTTCTTACTTTTCTAGCAGTTGAAGATTACTAGTCATATGCTTCAAGCATCCGCTATTAACAATCCAAAGGACGAGTTGGATCACCTGCATCACATGAAACAAATGCAGATGGAAGAGTGGACAGTTTGGCTACCTATTTCTGAGTGGTAACTGGTGTGTTAGATGTAGAACAAACATGGATACGACTCTTTGTTTCACTCAGAAGTGATTGAGCAGTTTTGCTTTTGGGTATCCAATTAAAGCTTTGTTGGTATTCAAACCATTTTTTCCACTTTCTACTTGTTGCAATCTTGTTTTTCATGTAATTACTAAGTGTCCTACTTTGACTAGAATCAGGAAATAGTGGTAATGCACTTGAGACCTTATTTGTTGCTATTGGGGTTTTAGCAACGCCTAATCTAGATTTCGCAACTATAGAAGTAGCTCTTAAATTCTTAGATTTTGCTGCTATAGGGGTAGTGAATAAGGCTCTCTTAACATTAGAATTCCTAGACAAAGCATAACGAGCAACACACTTTTCATGAGAAAGTAAAAACACATCTTTACCACAAGAAACACAAACAATATTCGAACCGTCATTTACAGCAGTTACATTCTTGGTATTTAATACACTTTTGTTTGCATGACATAAAGTCGAATTCCTTGTTTCACACTTATTAGAATATATACTAACACTACGTGACATCTTCCGAACATGTGCAATTGAACTCTTAGCATTAGTGTTTTTCAATACTCTATTCTTCAATTTGGTGTCCTTAGACTTTTGTCTTCTAACACTATTAGAACTTTCTACACCTGTAAAATTAGAAACATTTATGTTAGTTTTAGAATCCGATGCATGTGTCTCTGTTTTAGTGATTATATACATTCCTCTTGCCAGCACATTCTCATTTTGTTTTTGACCTTGCTCGTTGTTGGGTGTAGGATGTGAAGTGACTGGTTTTGACCTATCTGCATTGACCTTAGAATTTGACAGTTTCTTAGCCTTAATTGCTATGTTTTTAGGCAATGGTAAGGCCTCAGATTTGTCAAACTTAGTGTTCACATTCTTTCACTTGTCAATAGTTTTAAGTCTATTCTTGAGTTCAAATATTGTTATCAAAAGATCTTGATTCTGAGCACGCACATCAGCATAAGCATATGTCTTTTGATTAACATGTTCAATAAACTCATAAGCTCTTTTTTATGTTGAGTCTGTGTTGATTTTATCGAATTGAAAAGCTTTTGATATTCAAATTTGAAATTTTATCTTTCTTTAACAACATAATCTACTTGAGTTTTTAGCAACACTGTCTCATCTTTCAATGTTGACAACTTTGACTTCCAAGACACCTCACAAGACATTTTCTCTTTTTGATGTTGTAATTTGAGTTCAAAATCAATACTTTAAGCTTGTGATCATTTAAAATCATTTTTAAGAATTTTGATTCGTTTGAGCAAATTGGCTTGGATATCTTTGGAATCACTTGAACGTTTCACAAGTTTATCTTTTAACAACTTATTTTTTTGTTTTTCAACAGAAAGCAACACACCATCTCGGATTTCACTTGTCAAAGATACTTCCAAAAGTCGATCAATCTCAGTTTGAAGAATATTTCCTTTTGAAGATTTTCGATCAACTTTCTGTTCCATTGATTCAAAAATATTTAACATTTCTTGTACCTCTACAATGAGTTCTTCTTTAAGTTCTTTCAAATTCTTTGATAAAGAAGCAGATCAGAATTACATCAGTTCTATAAAACTCTCTTAAATTTTTTTGACTATCAGACATCCATCTTCGTTGTCGATCTTCTAAAAGAGTAATATCAATCCTTGTTTGTAAAACATTAATTGCTATACCCACTGTATTATTTTTTTTAACAATTTACTCTCTTTAGGAATTTTTGAAATTGGTAAATCTGATGTGACTTCTTTTGTCATAGAACTATTAGTAGAAGTAGAAAGAATTGAGAAATATGTTTGTTCTACAGAAAAGTCTTGTTAAGGTACAAATGTTTCATAAAGCGTATGTAATTTTGCGTAGTTAATTTGAATCATTTTGTTTCTTATTTTCAATCGACTTTCTTCGCATCTTCTAAAGTTTCCTCTGAATCAGGTGAATCAATTACTAATTTAGTACTATGAAGCTTTTCACCATCATACATTTTTTTTGTGCTGCAATGGCCTTCTTGAGACGTTCAGGATTCTCGTAACCCAACCCAGCTTTAAGAAAAAGATCATAAAGTTTATTTTGTGTCTTTCCAAGCATGTGAATTGTTTGAATTGATTAACCCATTTTGTAAACAATTCGATCATAAGAACTCCGTTTTTCTTCGAGATCACAAATATCTTCAAGATACCGATTTTCTCATTCTTTAAAAGCCTTTTTAGCTAACTGAGTTTCATGATAAATTATTATCTTTTCATTTTCGATTTTGAGAAAATCACTTTGAATGTTATCTTTTTCTTTCAAAAGTCTCTCAATGGTGTTCTTATCATTTCTTAATTCACATTCTAACTTTTCACATGTTTATTTATATTTTGAACATTGAAGTGTTTTTGACTCAAACAATTTGACCCGATCCTTACACTTCTCAAGCTCCTTTTGTAGCAACATCTTTTGCTTTTTAAGCTCATTGTTTAATCGTTTTTGATTTTCTGTAACAATCCGTATTTTCAGGTCATTTTACGACGTCATTTAATTCACTATTTATTTTTAGTCTCGTACGCGTTTGCTTTTAATTTTAATCGTTAAGTTAAATCGCGTAAGCTAAAAATTATCATTCAACGTAAACGGGCATCAAACAATTAAATGTTTATGTCAAGCAAGTGTTAGATAATTATTTAGAGGATAATTATTAACTTTGCACATTTTATTTTTATTAGTTACGTAAAGTGTTTACGTTTTGCGATAAAATACATTTAGGCATACCCGGAACCATCAAAACTTATCTACGCTTCAACAAATACCCATTATTATACTCAATACTCAAAATTTTATAAAACTTCACCCATGTTAACATTGTTGGTAAAATTTTACATAAAATAAACCAACTAGAACATACACCTTACAAGTATTACATCTACATTTAATCTATGCATCTCCTAAACTACAAGTATTGTAAAAATAACAACACAAGATATCAAAAATCATTTAGTACTCCCTCCCCCCTACCCAATTTTTTGGTGCCAAGTGTGATCCAAAAAAGGACCACGAGCACACAAGTTACCAAATTGAACTTGTACAACATAAGACTCATTAAACCTAAGACCATGACTAGTAGAATTGACCAACACCTTCCTAAAAATCCTCATCTCTTATTAAGACTTCTACAAGTGGTCTTTGACTAGTTCAAGTAATATATAAGGGTTCTAACTAGAAGAGAACACACATACACTTCATTTCTTTAAGCAAAAACTCACAATCTCTCTTGTTCTTTCTCTCCCTAGCCACGACTTGAAAAAACACCCCTACCAAATCCATACAAAATTTATTTATCAAGTATACAAGTGTTCTAACATCATATCTAAGGTATTACAAGAAGGTTTGAAGGCTTGGTTTAGTGTTTACAAGAGTTAAACAAGAAACATTTAGGATTAGGGTTTTCTTTAGAATTAGTTTTTAAGTCTTGGAAGCTTGGGTTTAATATCTAAACTAGGGTTTAGATCTTGTTGTTCGTCACCATACATCATCATAAGGTTATCTAAAAACCTCAAACTCTTTACATTTGTGATTTTATGTATATATAATGTTTATATAGTAAATCACCATCTAGGAAACTTATTAACATGTAAAATGGATTTTTACTTGTGATCATGGTATGATCTACTTTGTCATATGTTATATGGATGTTAAATACATGTTGGAATGAAATTATAAACATTATACAAGTATGGTTACTTATTAAAAAGTATATATAAACTTTCATGCTTAAAAAATTTACTTATTAGGTTATAAGTAAAAGTGATGCGAGATCTTGTTATCATAGACAATATTTGGATAAATAATAGACTAAAGGACCTGACATATATGAGACTTATGGTATAAGTTGTGGTAGAGGACTTGTAACAAACTTACTAAGCTAAAAACTTATAAAAACAAGTTTTATAAACATTTAAGCCAAATGAACAAAACCCACTATTTTAAATTCGAAAATAAAGCAGTCATTTTATATTTTTATAAAATACTACAAGTTACAAGGATCTTAGGCATATAGAGAACTCAAAAAACCAATTTATAACGAAGAAGATACGCCATTTGCAAGTTATACGATAATAAATGCTTTTATAAAAGAAATTTTATAAAAACTTATTACTATTCACATCTGATGTAATGCTGCTTATTTTTTTCATTTTCTACCCTAAAATGCTTATTTAGATCTTAAAGGGCATTGACTTTTGCATTTAAATCTTTGTTCTGATAATCTAAGGCCTTAAAGTCAAGAATGGGATTTGCCTCACTATGTTTCTTTTGCAAACGTGAAATTTTCTCTTTCAGTTCTCGAATTGTATTGCCCCTTCCTTGAAGATGTTCTTTTAAGTGTCCGATTACAAAAACTGACTCAAATGTAGGAGCATTCAAAGATGTCACTGATTTTTTGTTTCCAAAACATTCCTTAAGATGTTGATACTTCAATTGAAAATTTAAGTGGTCCACCTCAAGTTTGGAAAAATATTTTATCAACTCATCATGATCATCTGTTTAAATCTTTTGTGTTAGATTAAAAATTTCAGCTTCAAGTTCGGCAATACGTTTTTGTGCAACAGTGTAAGCATCATGCATGTCAGAAAATCTAGATACAGTAAGCACAAAATATGTTGCAGTATAAAATACATCTTTGGACAAGCATTCAACAATTATGTTCTCATTCTCAATGAGAAGATTTGTCCTCTCTATGTCATCGCACTTCTTATCAACAGCATGTTGGTCCACCTCACCCTTCATTTGTTCAAAAACTTCTTTTATTTCCTTAATTTTGTTGATGAGAGCTTTTTGAATTTCCTCAAGATGTTCTTTGATTGTTTTGAAAAGAACATTGCTAAATCCTCCTATAAAATCAACCTACTTATCCTCCTACACACACAATCATATAATATATATTTTTACCACTTATTCTCTCTTTAAATCCAAACCGTCAGTTCCGCCATGTGTCAGGATCCTGTGTGTAGGAGGATTTGTAGGACATTTTTGTAGGAGGAATTAGCATTTTTGTTTTGAAAAATGGGATTACCTCGGTGAGATAACATGTCTTTGTTTGTTCAAAACCCCTTTCCTCTTCAGTGAGACCCGTAGGTGTGATCCTTTTTTTTACAGGTTTTATCAAATTTTGAAAAAAGTTGTACTAGAGAATAAATATTTACTTGTACTTTGACTTTTTGTTGGGAGGACTTTGAGGACCAGCTTTGCAGGTGTATTGGGAGGATACACCGTCATAGCTGTAATTGGTTTGGCAGATTTGGCCTTTTCTTTAAGAGCTTTGGCCTTCATTTTGAGAAGGTCATCAGACCAAAATATCTGCTCAGGGGTCAATTATTTCTGAGGTGTGAAAGTCGCTAAATAATTCTCTTTTGAGTAATCATGTGGTGCAATCTTAACCTTCTTTTTCACACACTCTGGGTCTTTCATTTTTGCAATCATTTGTTTCCTAGTAGTCTCAGCTATCTCTAGGGTGTCCTTTGAGTCATGAACTAAGGCACGAGCATGGTTAGTCTTGACAATATCATGACCATTATATAGAGCAAGTTGAACTTGTTTTGCTTTAGACAGATAAAAGGGATTCTTGTAACCTATTGCTACCCTATTTCTACCCTATTGACTTCATCATAAAAGGACTTAGGTTTGCACAACATATGGACTGTTTAAAGAGACTGATTTTGTTTATATATCTTATCTTCGACCTTTTCTTTTTAAGTGTTTCATGTCTAGAAATTCTTTAAGGAGCTTATTTTCTTTCTGTTTAAAATCCTGTTTTAACGTTGATACTTCTTCCCTAATTAACTTGTTATGGTTAAGGGTAGAGTTAAGTTGCATTTCAACAGAATGAAGTTCCTTTTGTAAATATTCTTCCTTAACATTACGGTATTTGATAATCATTCTCATCTGTGTATCAATCATCAGTTCTCGTTCATTTAGTTCAAATTTGGCCCTTTTTTCATAAACCTCAACTAATTCCTTATATCTAGCAAGTTCAACAGTTAGGGATGCATTAACAGTATTGTTAGAAGTGACACCTTGGGTATCCTGCTCATATATATCATTGGTAATAATCATTACTGCATCATTAGGAACAGAAGATACATCACTGTGTACAACTTGGTCTTCGTTGTCTTGCACATACTGTTCATACGAGATAATATTACTATTACTCGTATATTCAGTATCTGAGTCAACAACATCGTTTGGTTGTACATCATTATGTATCTCGTGTTCCTCATGAGACTCATTCATATTATCGAGACAGTAATCATGATCTTGTACCTCAAAGAGTGTGTCAGAATCATATGATGGTCCAGCTTCATCATAAACTAGATCAGCAGAGGAGAGATTGGCCATGAACATTGACTGAGTAGTAGGAGCTTCATCAACATCAGAGTCGAAGACGTCACATTGATCAGCTTGAAAGATGTTGTCTTTGTTTTGGGTCATATCCTGAACTGGTCCCTCGTTTACCTTATCATCAAACGTGTTGGTTTGTCCACCTGCAAGAAACAACAGCTGCCCCTCATCTAAATCTACTCCATTTTCTTAAGCTTGCATCAGCAACATCTTTTCCTTAAAGTAGTCAGAGTTTTGTGGTCGCTTTGACTGAATGCAGTTTCTTGCTATATGACCAATCCCATTGCAGTTGTAACACTTGATTGTCTTTCCTTGCCCAGCATTTGCATTACCAGCTCTGTACTGAGCTCCCCCATTACCTGCAGCAACAGCACCCCTAGCATTGTTTCCCTGAACCCTATTCTGTCTCCCCTGAACATTCTGAACCATAACCCTGCCATTCTGCATTGTAGCTTGATTCCGTATGTTAAAGGAGGTTCTCAATTGATTATTGGTTTGAGGAAATTGTGTTTTGTATTATTAGGCGAGAATGGCAACTTATTTCATTAAATTATCTAGCAATTCATCAGTTGGGGAAAAACCTGTATCAAGTTGTGTATTATCAGTAAACTGAGGTTGGTATGTGACTCGTGGAATGTATGAAGGTTGTGGAGGAATTGATGATGATGAAGGATATTGTTAGGAATTATATTTGAGTTGATAAGACAAAACACAAATGAAACAAGATGGAAACAAAAGGACCAAATTCGTCATTGTGGGGATTCTTACTTGTTGTTGAAGAAGAAAATAAAGGATTGGGTCTAAAAGGAGATAAGATGAAGAGATAAAAAGATTTGGTCAAACTCAATTAATTCTTTTAATTAGTGTCATGTAAAGCCTTGACCAGTATTTGAGTCAAAAAGAGTTATATGTTAATGAGATAAAGATTTGGTCAATCTCATTAATATCTTTTAATTAGTTTCCATTTAAGCCTTGACTCCTTATGCTATAAAAGGGGTCTAGGCATATTGTTTTAGTATCAGATAAGTGTGTGGTCTCAATGTGAGTCGACTAAATCATAAAAGTATGTGTGTACAGTTTAGTTAGTTAGCTTGTTAGATAAGTTAGTAGATGTGTTATAAAACATCTATCGTATTAGTTAGTTTAGCCTCAAAAGATCATTTGAATCTTGTGGATATAATGATAAGAAAAACCTTGAAGTAACTCTGATTTCTGTTTTATTATTCTGCTAATTGAAAGATTTTATTATTCATGTTTATGCTATATCCTAGATGAGCTCTTAATACGATTTTCGGGGTCATAAAAGAGTCTCCACAATTGGTATAGAGCCTCGTGGCTATCGTGTCTAGGGATTGTTAAAGGCTTAGTTGTTGGTGTCGACTTTATGAAGAAAAGATGTGTTGAAGTTTTTGTTCTGGAAGGTTTTTGGTTTAAATGTTCCTAAAAGTTTCAAAGGCTCGTATTTTGGATTATTTGTTCGAATTGGTTACGAAGAAGGTTGTTTATGACCTATTTGAAGTTGAAGTAGAATTATTTGGGTTTGTGTTTTATCATACCTTTTAGGAGGAGGTAACTTGTTCGTGCTTATAACGTTGTGACGAAGACTTGACGAATCTAGCAAAGGTGTGTGATTTTTCTTATGGTGCTCAATGCTCACATTTGCTATCACTTTAGATATGTGTCTCATAGATGAGGATTTTGTTAAGAGATTATGATCTACTTATATTTTGGTCTTGGTAAGAGTTGCCGTTCGCGTGGATAGAATCAAGTTTATAAGAACACAAGGTTTAGGTTGTTCTACTTGAGCATCAAGTTCGTTATACTTAATTTTCTTCATCAGTAATTATTACATAGAGCCTACAGAATTAAAGATTCAAGTAATGGTTAACATATGGATTTCAGGGGACGCTTAATGTTAAAAATGTTTAACCATTTACCATGCTCCCATCGAGGTAAAGTTTTGCTACTAGTAGTCATTATTACCACTGCTAGTGTGAGTGTCTACTACTCAAGTTCATTTTTCTTATTGTGCTTAATGGTGGGTAATTTAAGGAGATAGAAAGCTTGGATTAGAAGTGTAATATTGGTTCGTGGTTGTGAAGATCAAAGTTGCATACTTTAGTCCCGATTTGATGATGACAAAAAAGGGAAGAAGATTTGATGATTTGCAACTTGTAGATCCTTGGTAGCTTTAAGGGGAGTTTTAAGATTTTCATATATTAACTTCAGGAAGAAGTTCGTGCTTATTTGGTTTGTCATTATCAACTAGGGGAATATTGTTGGGAATTATATTTGAGTTGATATGACAAAAACACGAATGAACAAGTGGAAAAAAGGACAAAGTCGTCATTGTGGGGATTCTACAAAGATGTAGAGAAATTAAAGATTGGTCAAAAAAGAGCATAAAGATGAAGAAGTTAAAGATTTGGTCGAACTCATTAATATCTTTTAATTAGTTTCCATGTAAAGCCTTGACCAGATTTGGTCAAAAGGAGATAAAGATGAAGAGATAAAGATTTGTGTAAACTCATTAATTTCTTTTAAATAGTTTCCATTGTAAAAGCCTTGACTCTTATGCTATAAATGGAGGTCTAGATATATTGTTTTGTATTCCTGAACAAGTGTGTGTTACTAAATGAGAGTCGACTAAAAAACAAAACGTGTGTGTGTACACGTTTAGTTAGTTAGCATAGTTAGATAGTTAGTAGATGTGTTATAAACATCTATGTATTAGTTAGTTTAGCCTCAAGGATCATTTGATCTTGGGGATATAATGAATAAAGAAAACCTTGAAGTAACTCTGATTTTTGTTTTATTATTCCGTTGTGCAAGTTTATTAATCATTGTTACTATATCCTAGATGAGTCTTAATAACGATCTAAGGGGTCATAAAGATCTCCACAATGTGAGAGATTAGACACTAGGGCAAGTGGATCATGTGAGTGTTGGTTGAGTCTTTCCATCAGCATCTTGTTCTCATTGGCATGCAACTCGTGTTGCTTTAGGTAAGCATACAACTGATCATGATTGGACTCTTTCAAACCCTTGTTTAACTTGACCGCCGTCACAAATCTACCCCATTCGGGTAACATGTTGTTTACAAACTTAGAGTTCAGCTGAATTTTAGGCATGGTTATCTTGATGTGTCTCATGTCGTTGATTAGCTTTGTAAACCTGACGTAGTAGTCATGAATGTTTTCACCCTTGTGTTGCCCGAAATGTTCAAATTCATCGTACAACTGAGATTCATGGTCATCTTTGGTCAATTCAGAACCTTCCAATAACATCTTCACATTATCCTAAATATCCTTAGCATCCGTGTTATGGTTAATGAGTTTATAGATGTCTCTTGACAAACCCTGAAGAAGGATATTCGTTGCACGAATGTCAGCTTTAAGTCTATCCTTTTCAGCTTGTGAAAGATTTGCAACCACTCTGTCTCGCTCTGGGCCTAGATAAGGACCATCAGTACCTGTAGCAATCTCATCTCTGCACCATCCCATCTTGAATGGGCCTTCATCAATAGACTGAAGTATGTACTCTCCATGATCTTTTCCTTTACAGTATAACTGAATTCGTTGTTGACATGACTCAAAATCAGTCTTGTCAAGCATGGGAGGGCGGGTATTGGAACCGGCCGCTTGAATATCTTCTGACTGATTGTACATTTTAAGTGATTGTGAAATGATAGTATTGGATCGATCAATGATTAGTGATTGTATGTTAAAATTGGTGAAGTGAAATTAAGTGTTATTGTTGTTTTGGTTTGAAAGTAGTTCAAATGTCAAAGAAGTCCAATAGTCCAAAACAGTGTCTCAAACCGCTGGAATAGTAATCAAAACGCTACTATCAAACCGCTATTGCTAAACCGCTATGAATGGTAAACCTCTATGAAGACAAACTGCCAAATTGCTACCTAGAAATGAAATGAGCAAAGGTTTGTTTCCTAAATCGCTATGAGAATTAATCTTCAAAAACCTGTAAATCGCTATGGTACAAACCGCTACTAATATATAGCTGGTAAACCGCTACGAAGATAGAATATCAAACCGCTGCCAAGAAACCAAGTGGACAGAGTTTTGTTTCCCAAATCGCTATGAGAAAAAATCTTCGAAACCTGTAAACCGCTACACTACACGCCAAACCGCTGTCCCTTTCAAGACTGACAAACCGCTGCCAAATAAGACAACTTCCTGTGCTAATAGGACAAAGCGTTGTAACAGTGTACGGCACTGACAAATCGCCAGAACAGTGTACCAAACCGCTACGATAAACAATACACAGTATACCAAACCGCTACGAGGAAATACGAAAATTTTCACCTTAAAACACCTAAAAATCACCCTTTTAAACGTTTTGACTTGGATTCTTTTGCACAACTGGGTACTAGAAGGCAATAGGAACTACAAAAACATAAACTTTAACACAAGAAACATGAAAATCAATGAAACTCAAGAACAAGAGCTAAAACCTTCAAAAACTCAACTTTTGATCTAAACCAAGCACTAAAATGCACACACAAATGATCTAATCATCCCATGAGCTCTGATAACAATTGTAGGATATTGGATATCATCACACAATCAAATGGTTAGTTGATTAGTCAAATGTTAGAGAGAGAAACAAAGAAAATGTACACTCCTCTAGAGAGAGAAAGTGTGTGTGTATAAAATGACTAACCACCTCTTCTATAAGATGGAAGAGGCTTATATAATTGTGTAAAAAACTGGCCAAAGGGCTTTTTTAGTGGGCTTACATGTTGGATTTTATACCCGGCCTATTACCGAATGTTATACATTAAACGTTAAACTACGAGCTACGATAAACTGTAAAATACACAGGGTGACCGAGTCTTTTTCTAATATCTAACACTCAGAGAATATGTTAGAATCATAACGTGGTCCAACTGTGTCATCGTTGATTAAACCAACAGGAGACAAACTTCCCATGAAGATTGCAATTGCAGTAGCTTTGTCATCACAATCTGAATCATATGCATCAACACGGTCTGCCTTGAAATATGATGTAGCTTGCAATTGAAGATCCTCACATTCATTAGTTTCTTCCAAACTGTCAGCTAAGAAATCATGTTGTTCATAATTCAATACAACTCCTGCTTATTGTGCTTGAGCAAGTAGCATCTTATCCTTAAACCATTTAGAATCTTTCACCCTTTTCTTAGCAGTACATTGATTAGCAATATGCCCTTCACCTCTTTGGTTATAACATCTGATTACCCTTGGTTGATTTGCCCCTGAATTTCTAACTGTATTGACAACCTTTGCCCTTGTAGCTTGATTCTTTTCGACATTGCCTGCATAACCTTGAGACTGTCTACCTTGAACATTCAGAACTATAACTTGTCCATTTTGAATTGTAGCTTGATTTCTTGGATTAGACGAAGTTCGAAGTTGGTTATTTATGGGAGGATAAGCTATAAGCTGAACTCAAGAAGATCAAAGCTTTGTTGAGACTGGCTATTGGATCATCAGTTAGAAGAAAGGTTGGTACAACAAATCCGATATTAGGTTGAATTGTAGGTGGTTGTTGAACAACTGTTGGTGCATAACTTTGAAGTGGAGGTGACTGAATGTGTTGTTAGGTTATTGGAGTGTTTGAATGATAGTGCTGATAAACTTCAGATGGTTGAGAATATTACTGTATTTGCTAAGTGTTGTATGAGAATATTACTGTATTAGCTAACCCTTCTACTCTAAATTCACCCAAAGCCACCTAAATGTATCCCATCCGTTTCCGTTTCCATTATAATGTTTATCATACACAACACCTACAACCCATTAAAAAAACCACTAGATAGTAATGAATAATGCATTGCACCTAGCGGTGAAGGTTTTGATCCATTACCAAGCCAATGGTAATTTATATGCTATGACAGGTAATGAGTATTGATTTTCTGTTTCCCCCTTATGTTATAAATTATTATATACCCGGGTGAAAGAGAGAATCCCAAACACTCATTTTAGGTGCTAGTATATACTTTTCGTACTTTTAATTACGAGGACTAAAGTTTTGATTTAAAATATGTATTAAAAGAGTAGTTAAAATGACCCCTCATATATGTTTATATGTCTAGGTAGAAAAGCCTATTTTCTTGAGACAATAAAATCCCAAGTGTATGGAATTTGAATGAGGGTGTCCATTATATCCACTTTTTCAGGGTCGTTTAACCTCCCAAAATCGTGCATTTTTTCCCAAAATAGGTACTTAATCGTTCATTTTCATGTATTTCTCATTTAGAGGGCATTTGGAAGAATTACACGTGACTTAGGCTCATTTGGATAAGAAACGGACAAGACTACGGACCTACACCAACATTTCTAAAGATTATGTTCTCAACAGCTGGAGACGGCGTCACAGTTTCTACGTGACGTCATCACGACACATCCCAAGATGGCGTCACATATTCCATGACGGCGTCAAAGATCACGACCCAGCCCATTATCTAGAATATTATCATTTCATGATGGCGTCCCATGAACTAAACTGCGATCCGTCATAGCGTTTTCCATATAATATAATCAGGAATTTAGGGTTTTGAGTGTGTAACTTTAGAATAAAAAGAAGGTATGAACCCTAGTTCATTTAGCAGATGTTAGGGACGATTTTAGGGCCTAAAAACCCTATTGTACTTCCTCCAACTCAATTTTAAATCAAGGTAAGGTATTTAATCAATCATAATTCTATGTGTTTGTTTGATTCATCTATGTTCTTGCTTTTATCTTTAACGTGCATGTAAACCTCCTAAATAGTTTATTTAAATTGAATGAAACCAAGAATGTAGATCTTAGTGGTGTTGCAAGTCTTGTGATGGATGTTCATGTATTCTTTGAAAACCAGCTTTTATCTGTATTCGTGTGTAGATATGTACTAGGAAAACATGATATGTGAAAGGATACCACTTGTAACAGTCTTCAAAACTAACCTAGCCCCCCGAATATGGTTGATCCACTCTTAATATATTTCACATGCACTTAGTATACCCTTGGGGGCCTTGTAATAGTCTTCATAATACCTTACTTGTGCGTTTCCTTAACGGGAAACTAAGTAGACGGCGGGTTCGTGCAATCCGTTCATGACTTAAGAAATAATTATATAGATCATCACAAGTGTGACAAAGCAACAACACTAGGAGAAGCAATCTAGGTGAGTATAATACCAATGATTAAAAAAACCACATTCTTTTATTATATTTGTTTTATCACCATATCTTAGACTAATATTTAGTTTAATAGCTAAAACCAAACCTCCTCTCCAATTATATGATTTACTTGCTTTCCATAATATATAAAAAAAATCTTCTTTCAACCCTTAGAATTCTGTTAGACCGTGATCAAGCCTTCCCAAACCTATTCCACGCTTTAACGGATAACAACCCCCGAGTCTTTCCTATACTACTACTATAACGATTAGGTGCTCTGCCTAGGGAGTTGTAAAACTTCGTGTAGAAGTGTAACAACCCACTCCAATGCTCTTTGGTTCTTGTCCTTCGGTGGTTTTAGACATTCTCCAATAAGATGATTTGGGTCTCCGCATCTAAAACACTTAATTTCACTTTTGTCATTCTTGTTGTCTCAGCTTCCTTGAAAGGTCTTTTTGTCGTTCCTAGGTTGTCTCACACAAACCTACCTCTTCTCTTGAAGAACTTCTTGAAGAATCTAACTGCCATGGCGTACTCTTCGTCTTCACTTCCGGAAGTCGAACATTCTTCATCACTAGATTCCTTTTTAGCCTTTAAAGCAAGAGATCTCCTTTCTCCTTTATCTTTGACTATTTTGTAATCTTTCTTGATGATTATCTCATGGACTTTGAGATTACCAATGAGTTCATCATGAGATAGTGATGTTAAGTCTTTCGACTCTTCAAGACCTTTGTTCTCCATTTAGGATGTAGAGCTTTAAGATACTTCCTAACATAATTCTTGCTAGAATAACCTTCATCAAGAGCTTTTAGACTAGTAATAATAGTATTAAAATTTAGCAAAATCACTATTTATAGATTCGTCTTCAGAAATGACGAATTGTTTATATTGTTGTACCAAAAGGTCAATCTTGTTATTTTTGACTTGGCTATTACCTTGATGGGTGATTAACAAAGTTTTCCAAATTTCTTTTGCCGTATTACACATAAAAATTCTTTCATATTCTTTTCTTGGCAAAGCATTGTAAATAACTGATGAGGTGTCATTTTATTCACTTTTTTTGGGGTCGTTTAACCCCCTAAATCGTGTGTTTATGCCCAAAATAGGTACTTTATCGTTCCTTTTCATGTATTTTGCATTTGGAGGGGATTTGGAAGAATTACACGTGACTTGGGCTCATTTGGAGAAGAAACGGACAAGATACGGACCTACGCCAACATCTCTCAAGATAATGTTCTCAGCGGCTGAAGACGGCGTCACAGATACAACGTGATGCCGTCACAACGAAGACCAAGACGGCGTCATAAGATTCCACGATGGCGTCAGAGCTCACGACCCAGCCCATTATCTAGAATATTCTCTTTCATGACGGCGTCACGATTAAAATGGACGCTGTCACAACGATTTTTCTATATATATAAACCTGAATTTAAGGTTTTAAGTTTGTAACTTTAAAATAAAAAGAGGGTACGAACCCTAGTTCATTTAGCAGATGTTAGGGACGAATTTAGGGCCTAAAAACCCTATTGTACTTCCTCCAACTCATGTTTTTAATCAAGTAAGGTTTATTTAATCATTCAATATGTCTATGTGTTGTTTGATTCATCTATGTTCTTGCTTTATCTTTAACATGCTTGGCTAAACCTCCTATTGTGTTTATTTATGATTGTATGAAACCTAGAATGTAGATCCTAGTGGTGTTGCTTCTTGTGATGGATGTGCATGTTAGGTCTTAGAAAACCAGCTTTTGTCTATATCGCTGTTGATATGTCTAGGGAAACATGATTGTGTAGAAAGGATACCATCGGGTAATAGTCTTCATACTACCTTGCCTCCTAATATGGTTGATCCACTCTTAATATATTTCACATGCACTTAGTATACCCTAAGGGGCCTTGTAATAGTCTTCATACTTGTGCGTTGTTCTAATAGAATACTAAGTAGACGGCGGGTTCGTGTAATTCGTTCATGACTTAGGAAATAACTACACAGATCATCACAAGTGTGACAAAGCAACAACACTAGGAGAAGCAATCTAGGGAGTAATACAAAATTAAATAAACATAATCTTTTATCATATTGTTATCACCATTAGTTTAGATTTATATTTAGTTTAATAGCTAAAACCAACCAACCTCTCCAATATATGATTTTACCTGCTTTCATAAAATATAAAAATACAAAAAGAATCTTCCCTCAACCCTTAGAATTTTGTTAGACCGTGATCAAGCCTTCCCAACCTATTCCTCGAGTGAATGATAATAACCCCCAAGTCTTGCCTATACTACTACTACAACGATTAGGTGTTCTGCCTAGGGAGTTGTAAAACTTCGTGTAGAAGTTTAACGACGACCGCATCAAGTTTTTGGTGCCACTGCCGGGGAATAGTTAGGTTTTGATCATAGTTTAGCTTAGTTTTACTTGCTTGAATCTATTCAAGTAAGATTTAATTTCCGCATATTAGCTTTCTTGTAGTCTATCTTTTCTTTGTGTTATCTGTCTCGCAAATCTGTCACCATGACGCGTAGCACCGTTAAGAGATTAACAAAACCTCTCGACGAACCCGAAAGAGAATTCTGAAGGCTTAAGAGAGCCGCCTTACAATCACATCAAAACGAATCTCTTGCTATTGCCGAAAGAAACCTCATTGATGATGATGAATCTTCATCCAACAACACCGGACCTAAACCGCCAACTCCTTCCAAGACCTTACATGAGCATTCTCACCCCATATCCTCCGGTTTCCAAAATCCAATCATCGTTCCAACCGAACAACCAGAAGAATCATTGACTTACGCGACATCTGGTTGATTCAAAATACATGCACATTCCAGGGACTAGGAACCGAGGACCCCATCCGTCATGTTAAACACTATTTAAGTATCGTTGATAACATACAAGTTGATGGAGCCACAAGGGATACATCTAGGTTAAGATTCTTCCACTTCTCCCTCAAGGGAAAAGTGGTAGAATGGCTTGACAGAATACCCCTCACTCAAGCCACGACGTGGGATCAGCTCGTATCCCAATTCCTTGACCATTTCTTTCTGGTAGGACGTACCTCCGCCCTTATAGATTTAATCCTCCAATTCAAACAAGGGGACGAAGAACCTATCAAAAGTGACTGGATTCGTTTCCAGGACTTAATCAAACAGGTACCTCATCATGGGATACAGAAATGGCTTCTGGTTCAAATCTTTCATGACAACATATCTCGGATCGACCGCATGAAGCTCGATCAATTCACCCAATTCCGCATCAACCCTCTTACTGAAGAAGAAGGATGAAATAGAATTAAAGATTACGTCCAGTACCAAGATGATCTTTGGGACGAACCATCACCCTCTATGAATGTCTCTTCCATCTCGGAAGCAATGCAAGCTATAGGGGGCGTTTAAAAAGGGCCTGTAAGCAAATTTCTTTCCTCGAAACACCTACTCGAGAGGTTGGGCTTAAAAACCCTTACCTAATTTACGATTACTGCGAAGGATCCCATGAGGCTAATGAATGTAAGCAGAACAACCCATCCGAGCAGGTATGCTTATCTGGAGGAGACATCTACAATGATCCTTCCCTTCTAAGATTTTATCAGAACGATGATACCCTACCTTGGGGGAACAACAAACGTAAGGAAAAGGGAGAGGATGGCCCCGAATGGATTGTTAGAAGTAAGTTTGAAGACGAGCTCGCCAACTTCATGCTCGAAAAGAAATCTCACACAAAAGGAATAGGAGACATGCTTGTCCAACACCGTGAGGAATTGCATGAACAATACTCCCAAATTCTCTCAGCAATCAACAAAAGCAAAAATCCCAAACCTGAAGCTCTAACTTTCGCCATAACAACTAGATCAGGAATTAGCATACAAGAACCACCTTTTCCAGCCTCGCCATAACCAACGACTGACAACTTTACCGAGGGGGAAACCAAAAAAGAAGGAACTGAGGGCGCAGAACCAAGCATTACACAAGAACCCGCCCCCCGGCCATCCATCCTTTACCAACCTTCCAAGACATCCAATTCACCTTTTCCATCCAGATTAAAGAAGCAGAAAAAGGATGACGAGGATGAGCGGCTTATCTCAATCTTTAAAAAAATCCATATCAATCTGCCATTCCTTGAAGCGATGATTCACATGCCAAAGGGAGCCAAAGTTTTGAAAGATTTGCTTTCGCATAAGGAGAAACTTAAGAAAGCGGCCTCCTCAGTTAAACTTAGTAAGGAGTGTTCCGCTATTATTCAAAGTAGTCTGCCCCCAAAGGAATGAAACCCATGTAGCTTCACACTGCCATGTCTCATCGGACCCCTGGCAGTAAAGAACGCCCTGGCTGATTTAGGATCAAGTATAAATCTCATGCCACATTCTCTCTTCCAACGATTAGGGATTTCTAAACTTAAACTCACCAAAATGAGTATCCAGCTGGCTGATCGTTCTATCAAATACCCCATCGGGGTCTACGAGAATCTATTGGTAAAATTTGGCAAATTCATCTTCCTAGTCGATTTTGTGGTTTTAGAGATGGACGAAGACGAGTTAGTCTTGATCATTTTAGGACGGCCCTTCCTCACCACAGCAAGAGCTGTGATCGACGTACACGAGGGAAAGTTGAGTTTAAGGGTCGGAAGTGAAACCAACACCTTTAACATCGAGAAATCTATGAAATCCAAACACTCCCGCGACGATTACTTGTATTGCGCCGATCACACCGTTAAGCTGGTCTAGGAACAATGGGTCAACACAGTAAATCATGACGGAAAATGGACTGAAGATGAAGAAGAGGAAGATTCCAACAAAGCGCTCGCTATTTCTTTCTACCCGAGGACAGAGCTGGTAGAACCACTTGAATGGAAAGCCCCGGAAATCGACTAAAACCATCAAGCGTGGAACCAGCTAAACTCAAATTGAAGGAATTGCCCGAAAACCTTGAGTACGCTTTCCTCCAGGAAAATGACCAACTTCTAGTAGTCATCTCATCCGTATTATCCACCGACGGAAAAAATAGACTCCTCGAGGTTCTTCAGAATCATAAAGGGGTGATCGCTTAGAGTATCGCTGACATCAAGGGAATCGATTCATCCTTCTGTACTCACAAAATCCTCATGGAAGACGAGTTCAAACCAACTATCCAACCTCAAAGACGAGTTAACCCCAATATCAAAGAGGTAG
This sequence comes from Tanacetum coccineum, assembly GCA_026074375.1. Taxonomy (NCBI): domain Eukaryota; kingdom Viridiplantae; phylum Streptophyta; class Magnoliopsida; order Asterales; family Asteraceae; genus Tanacetum; species Tanacetum coccineum. Next base: position 53,012 of record BQNB010002839.1, read on the forward strand.
TAAAAAAGGAAGTCATAAAACTCCTTGATGCTGGATTAATCTATCCCATCTCTGACAGTTCATGGGTAAGCCCTGTCCAGGTTATCCCGAAGAAGGGGGAATGACCATAGTAAAGAATGAGAAGGATGAGCTCATCCCACAACGGACAGTCACTGGATGGCGCGTATGTATCGACTATCGTAAGTTGAATAACGCAACCCAGAAAGATCACTTTCCACTTCCATTCATTGATCAGATGCTCGAACGATTGGCCGGGCATGAATACTACTGCTTCCTAGATGGGTTTTTTGGATACTCTCAAATCCCTATCGCCCCTGAAGATCAAGAGAAGACCACGTTCACCTGCCCTTACGGGACCTTTGCATATAAACAAATGCCCTTCGAATTATGCAATGCCCCAGCCACTTTCCAACGCTGCATGACAGCCATATTCCATGAGCTTATCGAGGATAACATGGAAGTATTTATGGATGATTTATCCGTCTTTGGTAGTTCTTTCGACCACTGCCTTAAAAATCTGGAAAAGATGCTAAAAAGGTGTGAGGAAACCAACCTTGTATTAAATTGGGAAAAATGCCACTTCATGGTAAAGGAAGGAATCGTCCTCGCCCATTAGGTCTCAGGTTCTGGGATTGAGGTCGATAAATCAAAAATCAAAACAATTTCTAAACTACCATATCTAATGAATGTGAAAGCTATTCGAAGCTTTCTAGGACACGCTGGTTTCTATAGAAGGTTCATAAAAGATTTCTCGCAAATCGCACGCCCAATGACCTAGCTCCTAGTTAAAGATGCACCATTCAACTTCTTTGAAGAATGCGTCCAAGCATTCGACACATTAAAACGTGAACTAACACATGCACCAATCATGATCAAGCCAGATTGGTCATTGCCATTTGAAATCATGTGTGACGTAAGTGATTATGCTGTCGGGGCAGTACTAGGACAAAGAATCAACAAACATTTCAAGCCCATACACTACGCCAGCAAAATAATGAAGGAAGCACAAGAGAACTACACATCTACCGAGAAGGAGCTTCAAGCTGTTGTTTTTGCATTTGACAAATTCCGTCAATACCCGGTCTTATCCAAAACCATCGTCTTCATGAATCATTCTGCCCTGTAATATCTATTTACGAAACAAGACGTAAAACCACACCTAATTCGATGGATCTTGCTACTTTAAGAATTTGATATCGAGATCCGTGATAAGAAAGGTGCTGAAAATCTAGCAGTTGATCAACTCTCCCGACTCAAACACCCCGACCTAGGGAAGCTAACCAGGGCTGAGATAAGGGACCTATTTCTTGAAGAACAATTGATGTCCATCTCCGACATGAATAACAAACCATGGTATTGGTATGTGCTTAATTACACATACCTTTTTCCATTAAAAATGGACTTAAATGACTAAAAGTGTACCAAGAATACATTGTATTTGTATGTTTTGCATTTGAATTATGCAGGAAACGAATATTCAGAAAAAGACTAAAAACAAAGCCAAAAATGACAAAACCAAGCACGGAATGGAAAAGACCAAGTCAAATCGAAGCCAAAGTCAGTCAAAGTCAAAAAGTCAACAGGTATGCCGACTATGCTAACTATTTAGCTAGCCGAGTACTACCCTTCCGATCTACCCGCCAAGAGAAACAAAAATTCTTTAGCGATTTGAGGCATTACTTTTAGGACAAGACCTTCCTATTCAAACAGTGTGCTGACCGAATCATATGAAGATGTGTGGCCAGAGATGAAACAGCACAAATTCTTCGACAATGTCACAGCGGACCATTCGGAGGACATCATGGCATCGCCACCACCGCAAGGAAAGTCTTCAAGGTCGGGTTTTACTGGCCACATATCTTTCGCGATGCGTGCAAATTGGTTCAAGTCTGCGATGCATGTCAGCTGGCCAGAAACATTTCCTCGAGAGACGAAGCACCTAAAAATTACATCCAAGTCTGTAAAATATTCGATGTTTGGGGGATAGAATTCATGGGACCTTTCCCCTCATCAAACGGAAACAAATACATCTTAGTAGCGATCGACTACGTATCCAAGTGGGTAGAGGCACAGGCCTTCCCCACCAGTGATGCTAGGAACGTAGTGAAATTCCTTAGGAGACTATTCGCATGATTCATAATACCAAAGGCCCTGGGTACTCATTTCTGCAACTACAAAATGGAGAAAGCAATGAAACGGTATGGAGTGGTTCACCGATTCTCCACAGCATATCACCCTTCGACAAACGGACAAGTCGAAAACACAAACCACGCAATAAAGCGTATTCTTGAAAAAACCATTGGGAACAACAGGAAGGACTGGTCATACAAATTAGATAATGCATTACAGGCATTTCGGACAGCATTCAAAACCCCTTTAGGAACGACCCCGTTTAGGATAATCTATGGCAAGGCATTCCATCTTCCTGTCGAATTGGAACACAAGGCATATTGGGCCATAAAAAACTGCAACATGGACCTTACGAAAGCTGGGGAAAACCAATTCTTGCAAATTAATGAGTTGGACGAAATGAGGCTTGACGCCTACGAACCATCCATCTCATATAAGGAAAGAATGAAAAGGTGGCATGATAAACGAATAAAATTGCCAATTAACTATGAAAAATGAGATAAGGTACTTCTCTTTAACTCACGGTTAAGACTATTCCTTAGAAAACTTAAGTCAAGATGGTACGGTCCATTTTCGGTAAGCAAAGACATGAGAAACGGAGCAATTGAGTTGTACGATGAGGAAGGAAGCAAATTTATCGTAAATAAACAACAGGTGAAACCATGTCAAATAAAACTTATTGGACACCAACAAAGACGATGATGTAACTCTCGACGATGAAGGGGGAGTCACGTAAGGACGTGTGACTTCGAGTCTAGCTACAAGACTCGTTAATAAAGAAAAGCACTTCTTGGGAGGCAACCCAATTTACTTTCCTCGCAAATTAGGAGTGTCATGTGTGTTTTAATTCTTTACCATTTGTTTTATTATGTTTGAAATGTCTTGTAATCATGCTTTGTTTGTCTTTAACCTCGCCTTAATTTCAATCAAAGGTATTTTGCAAATAATAAGTGTAGGGGGAAATTATCTGGTTTTGAGCCAAATTTAAACATGTTAAATGAATTGTTTAGATTAATTCGCGTCAGTTTTGAGTCATATGATTGAATTGTTAAATCTCAGGTTTTATGCAGCCATTTGTACAAGAATTAACCTATGGAATCAAGTGCAGGAAATTTTTCATCAGAAACAAAAATTTTGTTTTCACGGACTGTGGAGACGGCATCACGATTAACACGCGACGCCGTCACCGCGATACCTGTGACGGGGTCACGAAAACCTTGACGGCGTCAAACGCCCAGGTCCAAAAACATTAAAGTTTTTAATTATTTTTGAAAATAAAACTTTCATAACATTTAATATATGTATTCTTCTGTTATAAACCTGTAAAACCCTAATGAGTTTAACAATTCTCCCATCCTATCTTTACTGCTTTATCGAGTCAAACCCTAAATTCATATTGTATATTTGTCTATCGCACATTTTATGTTTGGTGTAGTTGTCTTTGTCTTTGATTACAGGTTATATTTGATGAGAAGAAGCTTAGAAGTTCTTAGGAAGTTTCATTGTATGATTCTCTGAGGACGATTTAACCAGTTATCGCATGTTTCTTCTCCATTATTGAGCAAACCAGGCGAGTACTAGTTTCTTTTCCTTGTTTCCTTTTCCCTTTATTCGTTTTTACAGGCACTTCTATAGAACATTGAGGACAATGTTCAACTTAAGTGTAGGGGGAAATAAGCCTTAGAAACTATTCTTTCATTTGCCATTTGCTTTGTCCTTAAAATGATGGGTAATATATCGAAACATAGCATAAAAGGTGATTTTTACCCTTATTTATCAATTCATTTCATCTCTCATAATAACAGCCTAATATATCTCACTACAACACGCATATTACCATCTAAATAATCTAACAACCATATAACACAACCACAACCCAAACCAATACAAACGCCAACCCACAACCAACACCCAACTAACTCCCATACAAAAACCAACTCAACAAACCAAGAACCAAAAACCAAAATACACGCCACGAGCCAACACAACAACACAAAACACACGAATTAACCAAGCTTCCCTCACCACAACAACACCCCCACACAAAAACGACGCTCACAAACAAAACAAACATTAGTAATAATAACAAACCAAACCCCCCGACCACAAACCAAAAACAAACAACCACGAACACATAACAAACCCACACACAACCCCACCCAAACAACACACGCAGCAGACAACAAACACACAAACAACAACATCAAAACAATGAACAAAAAAGCAAAACTAAAACCACTACATAAAAACTAATACTACAAACCACAACAAACATACAAAAAACAACCACACAAAGAACATAAAAACAAACCAAAACCACAAACACACAACACCCCCAAAACCAAAATCCATCAATAAACCAATCACCAACCAAACGAAACAACCACCATACAACACAGCCAAAACCAAACAACCCCAAACCACCACAAACAAAACAACAACCTACAAACAACAACATAATCACAAACAAAAACACAGCCCATACAAAATAGACAACACAAAACAGACCCAACACAACACACAAAACACCATAACAATCAACATCCTCAAAAAAACAACCCAACCACCACAAAACATACAACACATCCAAAACACAAAAACAAACCAACCCAACACAACCAACAAACACCAGAGCACAACAAACAATAACCCACACCAATCCCAACCACGAAGACGAAACACCCCAAAACAACCCCACAAAACAAAAACACAACAACAACACTAAAACAATCCCACCTCAACCATAAACAAACAACAAAAACTCCAAAAAAACGGACAAAACACCAACCAAACATCGAAACAAAACAACAAACAAATAATAAACAAAAATAAAATCAATGAAAACAAACAACAAAAACAAACAAACAAACAAACCATCCAAACAACCAAACAACCAAAAAAACAAAACTAAGAACAAAACAACAAAAAACAACAACCAACACAACAACACCCTATCAAACACACACATCAAACCAACCTCAACCACAACATAAAAACAACCCACAAAAACCTCAAAACAAACCAAACCAACAAACCAAAAACCACACCAAAGCAACCAATCACAAAAAAAACCACTCACAATCCCAAAGACACACACAAACACAAAAACACACACAAACACAAACAAAACACAACAATCCCACAACACAAAACAACAAATCGTGAGAAGTACACCAAACAACAAAAACAACCACACCCCAACCAAACAAAACAAACAACAACACACACCACAAAACCACACCTAACCGCGCACCCAAACAAAAAACCAAAACCACACAACAACAAAACCAAAAAAGACAAACAATAACAAACACACGCAATACACCAAAAACTCAACAAACAACATGCACAATCCAACAAACAAAAACCTCCACAACAAAAACAAAAAATCCACAGCACCACACCAAAACACACAGACACAACCACCCACAACACAAAAACCACAACACAACAACACAAACCCAACAACAACAAAATAAAAGAACAACAACGCAAACAGCAACCCCACAAAAACAAAATAACAACCACAAACAACACAAAAAAACAACTAAAAAAATGAACCCTACAAAAACACAACAGACAAACAGATAACAAAACAACAAAACACCAACACAACCCTAAACCCAACAAACCCTCAACAAACACCACCCTCCAACCAAACCCACAAAAACAACCCACACAAACAAGCCAGAACCACCAACATCCAAACACCAAACCAATACCACACCAAGAACCAACAAAAACAAGATACAAGACACAAAAACCCAAATTACACCCACACACCCCAAAAACACCAGATCAAACAACCAACAAAAAGCACAGCCACAAACCCTACACACACCACAATAACAAAACCAACAACCAGCAACAAACACCATACACAACCTACACAAAGCAAAACAAACCCAAAAAACCCAACCACAAAAACAAAAAACCAAACACCAACAACCCACCCAAATTCAAAACACCACACCACACAAAAACAAAAAACCTCATCCACACCAAAAAAAACAATCACCACCAAACTACAAAAAAACACAACACACAACGAAACTAACAAAACCGAAACAAACAAAACAATCACAAACCAACAAGACCGAACAACCACAATCCACAAACAAACAAGAAACAACCTAAAACACAAAAAACAAAAACCCAACAACCAAACACATAAAACACCAAGCGAAAAAACACACAAAACGACTAAAAAAAACAAACAACCACAAAACGACACACTCTAATATCATCAAAACACAACCCAAACCAAAAAACTAACACACCCACAACAAACGAGACCCACAAACCACAAACAAACATACAAAAACAACAAGAAACCACCAAAACAACAAAACTCAAAATTAATCAAACACCAACACACAACCACACACCAAAACACACACCTTAATACCCCAATACCAACCCACCACACAAACCAACCAACACCATAACAACCAAACACCAAACCAACAACAATCAAAACAACTCCCACCCCACATAAGACAAACAAACAAAAACTAAAAAAATAGACACATACCAGACACACAAAAAAAAACACAACACACCACGACCAACAACCAAACACTAACATACACACCATCCGAACTCCCAGACATCAAAACATCAAAAACCAACCACAACCACAACGCTATCAACACACTACTCTAACAACAACAACACATAGCTACACCCAAACAAAAAACATAAAGACCATAAAACAAAAACAAAAAAAAAACACCACGAAAAAACATCACAACCGCAACAACAACAAACCACTACCTACCACAGCCCCCAATCTCCCACATCACACCAAAAACAAAAAAAAAAACACAAAAACCCCCAAAACAAAACTACACACAACAAAACATAACAATGCAAAACCAAACTCAAACAACAAAACACACAAATAAACCACCAAAACATAATCGCAACAAAACGAGACAATACAACACAACCACAAAGAAAGTACACAGAAACCGAGCCAACAAAAAAAAACGAAAAAACAAACACACTCTCAAAAAAAAAACAAGCGACACAAACACTATTCAAAACAAATAAACAGTTACAACATCCCACATTCCAACCCAACACACCCAAAACATTCACAACCAAACAATCACTCCTAACGAAAACCACAACCAAGAACAAGACACACAACAACAAAAAAAACCACACAACGAAACACCAAAAAAACCCAAAGAAAAAACCCAACAAACCAAAACTACAAAACCACCCAAACACAAACATCACCAAACAACCTGCAAAACTCAACACAACACAAAAAAAACCAGAAATATACAACAACAGAGCCAAAGCCAACAACACAAGAAAACAAAAAACACTTGAACAACACCACCACAAAAACACAAAAAAAACCAACACAACACACACCACCTCACCCTCACACAAACAAACAAACAACAACAACCAAACAACCACACAGAAAAACACCAATCTAACCAACACACAACACAAAAAACGCATCAACAAACAAAACAAAACCGAAACATTAACCAAAAAGACACAACCATACACAAACACACACAACCACACCATAACAAAATCAACACGAACAAACCCACAGAAAAAAAAACCAACCCTCAACCCAAAACAACAAAGCAGACCAAACAAAAAAACAAACAAAACAACGACAAAACAAAATAACAAACAAAAACCACAAAACACAACAAAACCACAACCAACAAACACCACCCCACAAAAAACACCACAAAAAAAACAACAACCAAGGAAACAGAAAACAACAAAACCATAAAACTAAACAAGCACCATACCACTAAACAACAATTACAAAAAACACACACATCAAAAACAGCCCAAAAAACAAAACCCAATAAAAACAATAACCAACAAACAAAATTTCATACAACAAGCCACCTACCCACCAACTAAATAAACAACCATTACAACAACAAAACAACAAAACACACAAGCATCCGAACAGAAAAAGAACACATAAACAAACAACCCACAAACCCAACTAATAACAACCAAAACACAAGCAAACACTAAGACAACAACAAAAAACAAAAAAACACAACCAACATGACACGGAACAAGACAACAAAAAACAAAATACAACAACTAAAAACCGAGACAAAAACACACAAACCCACACAAAACAAACCCAATCCCATCACACATAAAAACAAACGAACACAAAACAAAAACCAAAAAAAACATTACCACACAACACTAACAAACCCAAAAACCAAAAAAAAAAACCAACACAACCAAACAAACAAAACCATACAAAAAACACATAGCAGCGCCAACAAAACCACACCCCACCAAGAAACTAAACCAAAACACTACAAACATCAACAAAACACACGACAACATTAAACCAAACACCACAACAATATTACAAAAAACCACTTCAACCAAACAATCAACCAACAAAAAAACAAACCCATCATACACATACAGACCAACATCACAAACTCAGCCCACAAAAAAACAAACACAAAAACAATAAGCTACAAAGAAACAAAAACGTATCAACCTACAAAAATAACTACACAACAAAAACCCACAATCGAAACAAAAATCAAAAACAAACAAAACCAACAACAACAGGACACCATACAGAAGCACCCAGCAAAAACACAACACAATAACACACACAACAAACAAACCCAAAACAAAACTCAAGCAACACACTTTCAACACAAACACAACAACGTTCCATACAAACACACCAACATCCCAACAAAAAACTACACCCACACTAAAAAACCACACAAACAAACACAACAAAAAAAACAAAAACATACAAACAAAATACAACAAAAAAACCTAAAAAAACGCCAACATGCAACACAAAAACACACAAAAAGACGACCACCAAACCACCACACACCACCCATAAACAAACCACACAAAAAACACAAAGCCACTAACAACCAGACAATAAAAAATAACAACAAACAACATCCACATTAAACAAACCTAATCAAGGCAAAACACAACACAAAACAACAAAACCACAAGCAAACAAACAACACAAACCACCACCACACCACAACACGCAACATAAAAAACACATCACAACACGTAAAACAAAAACCCCTCATTAGAACACACAACCAACATCAACAAAAAAGCTAAAAAACAAACAAACCAAAACACACACACCAACCTCTCAAAAATCATAAACAAAAAACCGCAACTAACCCAAGAAAAACCTATAACCGACCCGACACAACACCAACAACATCAACAGAAACACCACTCAAACCCACCCTCCACCGACAAACAATACCAACAAAGAAAAGCATCCACACCACTAACAACATCACAAACCAACCCACACGCACAAACACAAATACAAAACAAAAACACAACTAAACATAAAACACACACGCTAAAGAACACAAAACAAAAAGCAACCACTAACCAAAAATCTAACAAATCCACATAACACGTAACACATAAAGCCAGAACCCAAAAAACTCAACAACAGACCCAATAAAATACTACACAATCCGCCTCCCCGACAACAACCAACAAACCATAAACAACACCTGAAACAAGTAAAAAAAACAATAAAAACAAACCCACAAACCCAACAAAATCAGCTAGCAAAAACAAAACACACTACAAACAAACAACAAAACCACAACAACAAAGATAAAAAGCCACGAACCCAAAAAAACAACACACGCACTGAAACGACAAACTACAAACAAAACCAGCACCGGAAACAAAAATCCCACAACACTACAACACAAATCACAAACAAAAAACACTAACCAAAACCCCTACTACAAACAACAACATCACACCAAAAAAGCAAACCACAATAGTAAAACAACAAAAAAAATACCACAAAACACAAAAAAAACAAACACGCAAAATAACCACAAATGCACAACAAAAACTAATAAGACGATAGCCATACCAAACAGAACACATCACCACACACAAAACCTACAACACATCACATACAATAGAACGAAGCACTACAACTAACCACCCACACTAAAGAGATCACAAACCACCAAACACCAGCAGCAAACACTTGCAACACACAAAAAACACAACAACCAATAACAAACCCTTAAAAAGACAAACGAAAACACAAAACAGCACAACACACACACTAAAAAACACAAAAATATCAACAGAGATTAATATCAACACCCCGACTACCACCCACACTACTAAAACCCTAGCAAACAGCCAACATCAAGCAATAAAAAATCCCGCACGCCGAAGTCACAATACGCCAATCGAACCAGGAAATAACCCTAACAACACGCTCAAACGACAAAAGACCAGAAAATCCAAAACACACACACACAAATCAACCAAACCAACAACAACTCAAGAGAGAACAATAACCCAAACAAACACCCGCAACAACACAAACACACCAAACAAACCAAAACAGAACCCCAAACCAACAAAAAAAAAACCACAACAACACAATCAACCCACAGAAAAACAACACACATACCACAAAAACACAAACCCTCAAAAAATACAAAACACAAAACGCTCGACACCCCCCAAATACACACCAACAAAACCAACTTCAAAACAACAAAAAACACACGCACTAACATAACAAAACAAACAAACAACCACAAAACACCAAAACCAACCCACATAACACAACACACCCATAAACAACAAAATCCAACCCATCGCACACATAACCAAAACAAAAACAGAAAAATCAACCCCAACCCCAAAAGAACACAAAACACCCATAACCTACACAAACACACAACACACACAACATACAAAGCTGAACAGAAACAACAAGACAAGACCACACACTCAAAACACACCAAAAAACCAAAAAACAAACAAAATAAAACACAACAAAAAACCCCAACAACAACATAACAAAACACAAAAACACTAAAAACCAAACACACCCCCACAAACAAGCCACAAAACAACACACCCGCACAAATCAAAAATACAACACCAAACCAAAAACCAAAAAAAAAAACACAAAAATCACAGAACAACAAACACCCAAACACCCACTCAAACAAACTCACCCACTAAAACCGAAAACGACTCAAAAACATACAACAACAAAAAAAAAACAAAAACAAACAAAAACCAACCAAAACAAACGAACAAAACACACACAACCAAAAAAAAACAACACTACAACCACAAACACAAAGCAAACCACGAACACCACAACAACCACCCCACAACCCACACACCACAAAACAACAACCCAGAAACATAAGAAACCCTAAAATCACCCAATAACCCAAATAAATACAACACCAAAACAACATAAAACTCACAACCACCCAAAAACCAAACACCAACCAAAAAAAAAAAACCCAAAACAAATACCAACACAACACACAAAATAAGAACACACACACCAACCAAAACCTCAACAACAAAAAAATCCAACCAACAAATAAACAACACCAAGCAACAAAAAAAAACGAAAAAACAAAAAAAACGACCAAGAACACCAGAAGAAGAAACAACCACCAAAAACCCACAAACCACACATCAACAACACCCAAAACACCTCCACTACAAAACCACCCAAAATCAATCTTCGATCCCGCCACCCCTGTCCCCACCCTACATTCAAATGATATATTTGTCACACTCGCCATTTTTATATGCTGTGTATAGTTGTCTCGTCCTTTGATTACATGTTATATTTTGATGAGACGACTCAGGCAGTTCTAGGAATATCATTTGACTATCTTCTCGGAAGAACGATTAAAACCAGTTATTCGCATGTTCTTTTCCATTACTTGAGCAAAAACCAGGGAGTTTTAAACCTAGTTCTTTTTTCTTTCCTTTTTTTATTTCCTTATTGATTCCGTTTAAACGGGTACTTCTATAGAAAACATTTGGGGACAAGTGTACAACTTACGAAGGGTAGGGGGAAAATAAGCTTTAAGAAACTATTCTTTTCATTTTCCCATTTGCTTTGGCCTTAAAATGATGGGTAATATATCAAAACATAGCATAAAAGGTGATTTTTACCCAAATTTAAATTTTTTTACGACACATACCGACGAAAACCAAGTATTAATAGCGTCTCATGGATAGAAATTTATATGACTAGCACAATAACCCTCAGAATTCCACCCCAAAAATGTGAGGTTCGCCCTTAGATCTTTAGGAATTCGGGTACCCATCATTGGTAACCCAAGATGATTTTATCTTTACTCGGTTCGAGTTAAGGTTGATCTGCAGGCGTGCATGTCTATTCCATCGTTACGGCCATGTATGCATTGCCTTGTCACCTTTTCTGGAATGTCTGGTGTTAGTAAAATTCATATGAGTGTACCGGTAGTGTATTAAATTCTAGAACTTGTTATTGTGATGCATCTCGAGACCGCATAGTAAGTATTAGGATTTGCTTGATAAGAGGCATTAGGATTAACCCATGTTTTAAACCTGTAATTGTTATGATGGTCACACCGATCATATAACTATCCTACACCCTTGCCATGCACTCATCATTAGTGCAGGATACCCCTAGTACAACCCTCCGAGCCTATCCTTTTTCATGGTTCTCGTAATTTTCTAGTGGATTCTGGATTATTAATGAAGAGCATTGTCACCCTTAAACCAATCGTTACACCCAAAAAGCCTTAGCCTACCTTGTATGTACTCGCCTTTAGTACATTATTGTGTTTAACCCAAGTTAATTATTGAGTACACGGTTGCTAAGTCCTTATCCTTGTAAATACAGTTTTGGGACGATTGGGATTCATGGTAGTATTTATTTCACGGAAGAATGGGGAAGAAAAGTTAAGTCAATACCCCCATATGTTTGTCAAATGATCTCCATGTTATTTTGATCCACCTCAAATCGGGTCATTAGATAGATTGTAAATATCGAGCATGTAAAAGCTCAAGTGTAAGGGTACGTGTTATAAACCCCATGTAAGGTACTATGTTATTTTAAAAAATAAGAAAAGAAAAAGAAAGAGATTGATGTAGAGTTGTGTAGAGTTTGTAGATCTTCGTCCGAGTCTTGGCTTAGCAACCAAACCAAAGTGTATTCGTGTAAATAATTAGCTAACCCTTCCACTCTAAATTCACCCAAAGCCACCCAAATGTATCCCATCTATTTCCGTTTCTAGTATATGTTATCTTACACCTATACCCCACAACCCTTTAAAAGACCTCTTAGATAGTAATGAATAATACTTGCACCTAGCAGTAGAGGTTTGATCCTTTACCAAGCCTATGGTAATTTATATGCTATGATAGGTAATAAGTGTTGATTTTTCATTTCCCCTTTTATGTTATAATTTATTATACACCCGAGTGAAAGAGAGAATCTCAAACACTTATGTGAGGTGCTAGTGTATACTTTTCATGCTTTTAATTACGAGGTCTAGAAGGTTGTATTCTAAAATACTTTTAAAGAGTAGGTAAAATGACCTCTCGTATTGTTATTGTCTAGATAGAAAAGCCCATTTGCTTGAGGACAAGCAAATCCTAAGTGTAAGGGTATTTGATGAGGTGTCATTTTATACACTTTTTGGGTATTTTGCATTTGAAGGGCATTTGGAAGAATTACACGTGACTTGGGCTCATTTGGAGAAGAAACGGACAAGACTACGGACCTACGCCAACATCTCTCAAGATAATGTTCTCGACGGCTGAAGACGGCGTCATAGATACAACATGACGTCATCACAACGAAGACCAAGATGGCGTCACAGGATTCTATGACGGCGTCAGAGCTCACGACCCAGCCCATTATCTAGAATATTCTCTTTCATGACGGCGTCACGATTAAAACGCGACGCCGTCACAACGATTTTTCTATATATACAAATCCAAATTTAGGGTTTTGAGTATGTAACTTTAGAATAAAAAAAGGGTACGAACCCTAGTTCGTTTAGCAGCTGTTAGGGACAAATTTAGGGCCTAAAAGCCATATTGTACTTCCTCCAACTCATGTTTTAATCAAGTAAGGTTTATTTAATCATTCAATATATCTATGTGTTGTTTGATTCATATATGTTCTTGCTTTATCTTTAACATGCTTGGCTAAACCTCCTATTGTGTTTATTTATGATTGTATGAAACCTAGAATGTAGATCTTAGTGGTGTTGCTTCTTGTGATGGATGTGCATGTTAGGTCTTAGAATCAGCTTTTGTCTGTATCGTTATTGATATGTCTAGGGAAACATGATTGTATAGAAAGGATACCATCGGGTAACAGTCTTCATACTACCTTGCCTCCTAATCTGGTTGATCCACTCTTAATATATTTCACATGCACTTAGTATACCCTTAGGGGCCTTGTAATAGTCTTTATACTACCTTACTTGTGCGTTGCTCTAACGGAATACTAAGTAGACGGCGGGTTCGTGTAATTCGTTCATGACTTAGGAAATAATTACATAGATCATCACAAGTGTGACAAAGCAACAACACTAGGAGAAGCAATCTAGGGAGTAATACATGATTAAATAAACACAATCTTTTATTATATTGTTATCACCAACAGCTTAGATTTATATTTAGTTTAATAGCTAAAACCAACCCACCTCTCAAATATATGATTTACTTGCTTTCTATAAAATATAAAAATACAAAAATAATCTTCTCTTAACCCTTAGAATTCTGTTAGACCGTGATCAAGCCTTCCCAACCTATTCCCCGAGTGAACGATAACAACCCCCCGAGTCTTGCCTATACTACTACTACAACGATTAGGTGCTCTACCTAGGGAGTTGTAAAACTTCGTGTAGAAGGCTAACAACGACCGCATCAATAACCATTTTGGCTTCATTATTTTTCGCAAGCCTCTTTTTAAGATCATAACTTTGTTTTTCAAAAGGGATAACCTCATCTAGTTTGGTTTTCGGATTTTGTTCAATAGGTTGAAAATCACCGTT
The DNA here is from genome assembly GCA_026074375.1 of Tanacetum coccineum. Classification (NCBI taxonomy): domain Eukaryota; kingdom Viridiplantae; phylum Streptophyta; class Magnoliopsida; order Asterales; family Asteraceae; genus Tanacetum; species Tanacetum coccineum. The sequence goes on from BQNB010002839.1 coordinate 68,026, forward strand.
GGTAATGACATGCCAAATATCAAGATCTTTTGATTTAACATATGTTTTGAATCTGTTTTTCCAATAAATAAAACTATCACTTTCAAAGAGTGGTGGTCTTTGCATGGATTGCCCTTCTAGATATTTGTCAGAATCCATAGATCGATCAAAGCTTTAAAATACAGTATATTTTAAAAATCTTGAGTGACTTCAGCTTCTGATACCAATTGTGGAAACTAAAAGAAGGGGGGTTGAATAGTTTACAGGTTAATTTACGTTTTAAAATTTTACTTCTAAAATTGTTAGATTCGAGTATATGTTCAGTAAAATTGAATAGTTTACAGGTAGTCGGTTCCGTAAGTTATACGTTAGAAATACGTGAGCCTATTAGGGGCACACGCGTTAAACACTTAGAGAACGTTTTACTTCACGACAATATTTAAATAATCGTTATTTACCGTTAATCGTTTAATAAAGTATAACGAATATTTAAAATACGAAACCAAGGGACTTAAACGAACAAAACCCAAACCCGTGGGGTGCCATTGTTTGGCCGAACCCCAAGAGGGTTCTAGGGGTTGTTTGGATCGGTTATGGAGAAGGGGGAAAGGGAAACATTAAGGTTTTCTTGTTTGACAAGAATAAGGGTTAAGGGCCTATACCTCATTATTCATTCCATACAATCCCTAAATTCACCCAACTTGTTTTCGGTGCTCCCCTCCTCCTCAAAACCTTCGACCGAAATCCACAAGGGATTTTCGGTTTTCCCCTTTTCCTTTTTCCACCGAATTCGACAAAACCCACACGGGTTTATTCGGCTTTCTTGTTTCTCCTTTTGGTGATTCAAGATCTACACTTGGTGTTCATTGGTGGTTCTCCTAGCTCGACAAAGTATTAAACCCAATTAGGGTTTATTTGGTTTTCGGTTATAAAGCAACCGAATTGGGGTGTTTGTTTATTCGGTTAAAACCCTAACCGATTTAGGGTTTTGGTTTGGTTTTCGGTTACTAAAGATATTACAAGGTGTGTTTGGTAATTGATATATACACGTGGTGTTTGGATTCGTGAAGGTGACTAGCAATCAACTAGTACTCGATTGACGTGTTTGTGTGAGCAACCATAGAGGCAGTAATTTAACTGCTTTACTTGTTTCAAGTTCAAAATCAAAGAGGTAAGTAATTATTTAATATTCATGTTATAATTATTTACTTTAATATGTGTTAATCTATGTGCCTTAACTAGATCCTGTTCGCTGCGTACTCGTAGCTAAATTGGTTACCTAGTGTATAAAATCCCAATAGTGGCATCACGAGTCAACTCGTTTTGGCATTAGGGTTACACTTTTGAATTATATCATGTCTTGCATGTTCACGCCTAGATTTAATTCATAATAACTTGATCTGCTGCGCTAAATTTTTATTTAATGTTTTCTTGCAAATATAGCAAAGATTATGCAAATCCTTTCCATAATTAAATAAAATCTGTAGATCTAGATCTTGACACTTATGATTGCTAAAAAGGTAATAAAATTAAACTAGTTAATTTAGAATATTTGTTTCCATTTATAGAAGATCACACAACATATATAAAAGATCTTGATTTTATGGCAACTAAAATCTTTTATTTTTGGAAACTAGATCTTTTACATATTTAGTCTTATTTATTCTATGTCAATCCTTCTGGCCATAAAACCTACTCAATCACTTTTGCGATGAATGGGGAGATCTAGGCACATTGATGAAAACCTAGTGAGGGTCTTATGGTTCTCCAATTAGGGAAGACTCGCTTGAGAACTCGGATTTTACTTGTTTACTTGTTAATTTAATGTCATCTTATGTATTTGTCTTATGCATAATTTACTTGTTTACCCGTTTACACGCCTAAATTGTATGCAATATGGACTAATACCTAATGGAAGATGATATTAAAACTAGTCTATTAATTACACGTTTAAATACTTGCTCATAGTGACCTATTATTTGTTTCGTGTAAAATTTAATTTTGAGAAAATTAATAAGACTCTAAACTAGTGAAACTTGATTTCAAGAATATTTAAAAACTGGACGCTATGGACTCATGGGAAGTACGGCTCATCCACTAGAACAAACTATAAGAGAAGTTTAAGGCGGAAGTGGTCAACACTCCTAAAGAATTCAGGTTTTTAATACGCTTCGCGCTGACCTGATTCTCCGCTTCTTTGTGCATTCGATTGGAGTTACCGTGAACCATGACATGTCACTACAGTGTCATTAGTAAAAGTTTTGAAAATTAGTGCTATAAAGTTGTTTTGCATGCCTCTTTGTACACGTTTTTAACACATTTATGTGCATACCCCTTAGAAAATTTTAAGTCAATGCCACCCAACCAAGAACACGTGCCGTTGGTTTAGCTTCTCTGGTCAGACCTCAGGGTCATTCCAACCCCATGGCAATTACGGTTCACTGGTCAGACCTCTGGCTATTTTTGCACGTTCTTGCTTGGTCGACTTAAATCCGGTTTCCTGGTCAGACCTCGGACTTGAGGCATAAGATGAGAACTAAACATGCTCTTGGCATTATTACTTGTTTACTAATGTCTTGACCGGTCTCATAAATCTAAGAGTTGCATTAAATGCAATTAACGCTCGACGCTTACCTCTTGCCCCACTTGTTTTCTCACTGGTCAGACCTCTGGTTACTGAGTGGGAGGTCAAGTTGGATCTTAGTCTTAATTAGTAAATTAATTGGGTAGTTAATTCTATTAAGAATTTAATTATGGAAAATACTAATAATTTGAACTTTTTCTAAAATTGTAGATGACTACCACCATAGTAAACAATTCACTATTCAGGTCATTCTTTGAAAAACAAAAACTTACTGGAAACAACTTCTTGGAATGGTATCACAATCTTAGGATTGTACTCTCTACTGAAGACAAGCTACCATTCCTAGAACAGCCAATTCCTGTTTTGCCAGTTCCTCCTCAAGGACAAGCAAATCCTCCTGACGTCGTGACCACGCATCAAGCGTGGGTCAAGGCTCAGAAGGAAATTACTGGGCTTATGCTGATGACCATGGACCCAGAGATCCAAAAGACTCTGGAGCACCTTGGTGCTAATGATATGCTCAAGGAACTTAAAACGTTGTATGTACAACAGGCAAATCAGGAGCTTCTTCAGACTGTGCATGAGTTCCACTCGTGCAAACAAGAAGAAGGGCAATCTGTTAGCTCTTATGACCTTAAAATGAAGAGCTATATAGACAACTTGGAGCGTCTTGGCCATGCTATGACTCAAAACTTATCTGTCAGCCTTATCTTGGTTTCACTAAGAAAAGAATACGAAGGTTTTGTGCAAAATTATAATATGCATAGCATGGGGAAGACAGTTAATGAGTTACATGCTATGCTGAAGCTACATGAGCAAACTCTGAATCTTGCTCCTAAATAAGTTGCACCTACCTTACATGCTATAAGAGCGGGAAGGATCCAGAAGAACCAAAAGAAAAAATCGCATAAAGCTGCAAAGGGGAATCAAGGGAAAGGCAAAGTAAAGATGGGCTATGCACTTGTGCAGGCACCCACTTTTGCTCCCAAACCCAAGAATCCTCCAACACCCAAAAAGGATAATCCAGCGAAGGACGCGATATGTCACCAATGCAGTGAAGTGGGTCGCTGGCGTAGGAACTACCCCATATATCTCCAAGAGTTGATGAAAAAGAAGAAGCTATCTCAGGGAGCTAGCACTTCAGGTATTTTCACTATAGAACTCTACTATTTTCCTAGTACATCTTGGGTTTATGATACTGGTTGTGGTACTCACATCTGTATAACTACTCAGGGTCTCAGGGGAAGTAGGAAACTGAAGCCGGGAGCTTTGAGTCTGTACGTGGGCGATGGTCATCGTGCAGCCATTGAAGCTATTAGCGATTTTCATTTGTGTCTCCCAAATGGGCTTGTTCTTATTTTGCACAATTGTCATTATGCTCCCTCCATTACAAGGGGGATCATATCAGTTTCTCGTTTGTACAAAGACGGTTTTGTTAACCGCTTTGAGGATGATAATTCAATTTCTGTTTTTAAGAATAATATGATTTATTTTAATGCCATTCCTCGGGATGATATTTATGAAATTGTTATGTCTTCTTCTAATACAAATGAATATTCTATGTATGCTGTTACCAATAAAAGAGCCAAGCTCAACTTGGACTCTGCTCTCTTGTGGCATTGTCGTCTTGGACACATTAACAAGAAACGCATAGAGAAGTTGCAACATGATGGACTTCTCGATTCAACTGACATTAAGTCACTTGAAAAATGTGTTGCTTGTATGTCTAGAAAGATGTCAAGATAACCTTATTCACATCAAGTGGAAAAGGCCAAAGATCTACTTGGACTAATCCACACCGATGTATGCAGTCCATTTAAGCTCATGTCAAGACAAGGAGCTTACTACTTCGTCACTTTCACTGACGACTTCAGTCGTTATGGATATGTTTACTTACTTAAACATAAACATGAAGTGTTTGAAACTTTCAAAGTGTTTCAAAAGGAAGTAGAGAATCAACTCGGGAAGACCATAAAATCACTACGTTCTGATCGTGGAGGTGAATATATGAGTCAAGAATTTTTGGATCATCTTAAGGAGCATGGGATAATTGCCCATCGCACTCCTCCTTACACGCCACAACATAATAGTGTGTCTGAGAGGAAGAATAGAACACTGCTAGACATGGTTCGCTCCATGATGAGTCAAACTACTCTTCCAAAGTCCTTTTGGGATTACGCCCTTGAGTCTGTTTCACGCATTCTCAACATGGTTCCAACTAAGAAGGTTTAAAAGACACCATATGAAATATGGCATGG
>BQNB010002839.1:75084-88720 GCA_026074375.1 Tanacetum coccineum
GTGTTATGATTGTGTATGCTTTTGATGTCACACCATATTTGTAATACTTCTACCCTTCTGGGTCGGGGCGTTACAAAAGGTGTCATCGAATCCTTGTAACCTGATCTTAGGTTCCAACCTAAATATCAACAAATAAAAATATTACTACATACACGTACCTAAATCCTTTCAATGGGATTCATACCACCATCTACAATAGTCTAAATTAGAAAAGAAACTAAGAATGCAAACAACAACCACCTGCATCTAAAGTCCTAAAACAGATAATACACACAACAATTTTAGCAAATAAGCCTCACATAAGTGTTTCTTACCTTTTTTAAGCACATACACCAACTTTAATATCGCACACTAAAAATATGTGAGTGTAAAAAATGCATTAGAATATGAAAGTTTGTCAACTATAGTAAAACCGTCAAATTTTGAAAGTATAAGATAGGAAATTTGTGAACTTACAAACTTCACAGCAAGTAGGCTTATTATTTCCATCCATATTCAGACATTCGGCATCTTTTCTAAATCAAAGCAATACACGTACGAAATGACACTCATCTTGAACTTCAAGGTCGATCACAAAGCTCTTTTATCGCGGAATTATATTTTATAGGCCTTGCAGCAGTAGCACCACCCGTTGATATGCCGGCATGTTTTTTTTCTTAATGATAAGATGTAGACCAACGGCCTTTTGTCGCCTCCTTGTCCTCCATGTCCATAACATACCTACAACCAAAGAGTAATTTCTATATAAGCCTTCATCATATAGATTAACAAAGACATACGCATATACAGTACAAACATCAATTTTCATATCTCTAGTATACACTAATAAAACACATATACCAAAAACTCAAATCAATCCCTTTTAACATCAATTACTATTAACAAACACTAATGCCTCTTAAACCACTTCTCGAAACGAATACGCGCCAAGTAAGTCTCAATAAGATCACACATTTAAATAAATCATACACTTGAAAAAAAAATCATACAAAATATGAAAACATCAAAGATAATGTGATTAAGCTTAATAATGTTACAAACGATTTAAGTTCACCTTTACACATTAGATTTTCGGTCTGGCAATAGCGTGGGTGTTTTGTGGTAAGCGGCGAGGTGGAGGGGAAGGATAGATCTAAAACTTTTGTGTGTGTCGAGAGAATAAAAGATGATAAGGGTTAGTGTGTGTTTGATGATTCATTAATCAGGATATGCATTTGCTAACACGTGTCCATTTATAGAGATTTGAGAGAAGGAAAAAGGATTAAAAGGTGAGAGATTGAGTGTGTGTAAGCAGAGATTGATATATTAATTTAATAATATGTTACTGTTCACTAAGATTTTTAAACTATTTTACTGTAGCAAATGTGTGTTAAAACATACTGTTCATTAGGATTATAATAGTATTATTTTTAAAATAAAAAATTGCTACTGTAGCAATTGTGAGGAAGATAACTATGACAAACGTTAGTATTGATAATGGTACATCAAACCCTAAAATATAGTAGACGGTTAATTCAATAGGTTATTCTTAAATTCCATTTTTACCCCTTGTTTAATTATATAACATTCTTTAGCACAACTTATTTTAGCCATTGATCAAATATTTAATGGTTCAGATTGGTTCTCGCAGTTCTCGACTTTATTTGGTTCTGAAAAAGAACCTCACACTATATATATATATATATATATATATATATATATATATATACTAGTTACGTAACCCGCCCGACGGGCGGGTTCATTTCAGCATTTTTTTATACAAAAGGTTGTGTGAGTTTAGGTTATTAACGACGATTGTGGAGTCCAGTTCGCCATGAACGAATCAAAACGGTTCAGCTAGTTATGGGTAATTCTGTTCTGAGTTTGTTGGATCCATCTCAGCTACTCTAAGTGGCCTATCAAATTCAGTTGCTCTATGGCTTCAGACGTGTATCGGCTTGTTTGTCGTTGGTGGAATATAGGCTGTCTGTCTATCGGCTCTTATTCAGATTGGCTTTCCTGGTTCTTTTCTATTAGGTTTGGGTCCAAAGTTAAACGTATGTTGGAAGGTGTTTTTTATGTCACGTGGTGGTGTCTTTGGAATTTCAGGAATCAATTGTTGTTCGCGGATAAGAAGCCTCGGAAAGATACGTTTTTTGATGATATTGTTGTTCTCTCTTTTATTTGTTGTAACTCTAGATGTAAAAGTTTGTTTTCTTAGGATAGTTGGCTTCAACAACCTTTTTTGATTTCTTTGTAACCTTCTAGCTCCTTGCTAGTTTTCTCTTCTTAATAAAGTTGTCGTTAAAAAAAAAGTGGCCTATCAAACACATTAGTTTTTCTCAAACGTTTGTAACTATAAATCATTCATTCATCATAATCATTCAACTTCAATACATTAACGTCCAATTTAGTCCATTTCATATCGAATGCTATCAAAGTTCAGTAAATGGTTTGTCTTTTTTTGCATATTCGGGTATTATAAAGAAGTGTGTCAAATAAATATTTCATATTTGCCGTAAATTGTACGTTAAAAATCTCTAAGCAGATATAAAAGGATACTCAAATTCAAGTAACAAAATATTAACAAAAGATCATCTTTATGTACACTATGCCACATGATGACTAAAACCAAAATGAAACACACAGCTAGTGTTTTGGATACATACCCATGGCCATATGGAGATTGGTGGGCCAGGAATGTGACAGCGTGTTACGATAGCTCACTAAGAGTAAAAGAGGCACACTACATAAATAACATTGCTAATTTGTTCCTACGTCTAGTTCACAGAAAAGTAATATAAAACAGTAAATAAAGACAAGAATAATATGTCTAAAAAAACTGTACTACGTCCAAAGACTTCATCCAACCTAAAAACTACTGAAATGGAATATTTTCTCAGATATATTTCAGCGGATGCAAATAGATATGTTAAATGATAGACTTACTCGTCATATACATTGGCCCAATATGAATCTTTGTTGTTTAGTTCTAATGGTTGTCGTGTTTGTGCAAACATAGAATCTTCATTTCTCTTTTTTGTTTGATTGTTGACAGTATAACATATAGATGTCCGTGTGAGAATACTATCTTTGTTAGAAGCAAACCAATCTTTGATAGTGTATGTTGATAGTGTATGAAGTTGGCAACACTTTGTCCAATTTTTGAAGTTTGTTACAAATAGTTGGTGTAAAAAGGTGGTATCCATAAGCTGCTTTGCCCCTGTAAGTAGTGTAATTTAAAATACCAAACAACCTCTAAAATTAGTTAATATAATTCTAATAAGCAAATTCCAAACAACCCCTATAAGGAGTGCAATCTCTTCACTTAGAAGGAATGATGTTAGAATAAGCATAAACCTTTTTAATGATCACATACATAAATTTAGGAAGTATAATACAATTTTATAGAAAAAGGTACAATTAGGATTATCTTTCGTAACGTATACTCTTAAAAACTACAAAAGACAGTGAAGTTATCTACATTAATGGGCCAATGAAAATAATGTCATGAATTCTAAGGCATAAAAGAATGCTTGACTAAAGAGGTTACACAGCTAACCACATTACTAACATGCACTTTACCAAAGGCTATGGTAAGTATCCTAAAGCTAAATTGGTGCACTAAGAAGATATGCACCAAATATAAAGCTACAATTCATTAGTACTCATCTTTCTTCACTGCCAAACAGCCTACAGTTTGTTACAAATGTGATTCAAGATTTAGGAGACTAATTGTACCTCCTTCTTCTCGTCTGCTTCAACATACCATGATTTCCAGGCTTCCACGTAGTGCCCAAAAATGTCATTTAGAGCTGTCATATTGTGAACCAAACATATGGTATCAATTTATGTCCACTTACCAGCAGCTAAGGAAGGTAATAAGATTCATTAAATGTGGCAACTTTGAAACATTAAGGGGTTGATTTCAGGTCATGTTTTACCTCTAACAGTAACAATAAAGTAAATAAATCCATCAAAATAAGTCAAGCAGGCTGAAAGTCGATGTGTATTTTTAATTCATAAAACCTCCTAAATCATTTTTTCTGTATCTTGGATGATGACTGAAATAATAGTGCTTCGGTCAACCTGACCCAACCAATACTGACCTATTACCAACCCACCTGAACCCCAACCAAATTTGCCACCAAAAAGATTCAGAAATGTACCTTTATTGCGATATTGGGGTTGATAAGTATCAGACAAGTTCTCTCAGTCTTGAGCCTGGGTTACCCTTTTGTTTCCAGAGGTTCTTGCCCTGTGTGCAGTGGCAGGCGTGAACGGGCGAAAGATAAATTCCTTTGGGTTGCGTTGAGGCTGCTTCAACATAGTAATGTTCTGATCATGTTTAAACTTCACGCATCTCTCCTTTTTGAGTTGCTTGTATCTAAAGCTAGTGATTTAGTATTCGGGTGCCCATTAACTCCTAACCATCTGAACGCTGGTTTCCCACAACTGCCACAAAGGGTCAATATCTTAGATTAATTATTTGTACTTTCACCTATTTAGCAAGGTAAATTGTAGGATTTCAAAATCAAATTTTAAGGTCTATGTTTCGAATTTAAAACCACATACGTAAACATCTTACTTTTTAAGGGTTTATACTCATTTTATCTGATCCCTTTAGTTAACTACTATATAAGATTATAACATAGACCATTAAACGTTTGATTTTGAACCATTATTAGTATTAATACAATATTGTGTAATGTTTTGAATGAATACCAGCTTATGTCTCTAAGTAAAGCTTCGCTTTCCTCGACTGACCGACGCCAATGAACCAAATCGTATTCATCCATTTCATGGTTACGGCTCAACTTGTCAATTTTGTAAGATATTGCCCTTTTTTCCATTGCTTCAATTTTCAATTTATTATGATACTGTAACAAAACATATGTAGATTAAAATGCACAAGTTTTCAAGTAAAAAAAGTCAAGATGAAATATCAACATCGATATCAGAAGAAGATACTGTGTGACCGTGTTTAAGCTGTTTGGAGTAGTAATAAATAAACAACAAAAGGTCCCAGTAATTTGATAGATTTTGGTTCTTTATTAAGTGAATAGACATAGTGACCAAAAAGGACATTTTACGCACCTGGCGCTCTTCGAAAGCAGCTTCCAAGTCGAGATCTTTCACGCTCACGTTCTGAAGGATAAAAAAAGGTTAATATATAGTTGGCGAAATTAAAAAAAAACATGAACTGCTCACTGAGTGAAGAGTACTCACCACAATCCTTTTGGGTAGGAGACTTTCCTTGTAATAATCTTATACAAAAAGCTAGATTACTGTTGTATAACAAATCATAAAATGAGAACTATAGAGCAACAAACTTACTTGTCCTGGGTAGTAAAATGGTAGCTCATACTGCAGAAAAAGAAAAGGTAAAATAAATAAGAAACCATAACTTTATTATCGGTTGCATTATACTAATTAAAACGGATAGCCATCTTACCATTCCTTCATAATAATCTTTGCCTCTTTTCCTCCTACCAGAAAAATTATCTTGATCATATTGTATAAAAGTTATGAATTTCATTAGATTATAAATATGAATCATATAAAACTCAGATAACTATGCTAGAAGTAATGAATATTTTAACTCTACATTTATCTTGATGAATATTTAACTACTTCAAAGCATTTCCTAAGCAGGGTTCTACTCAATTTTAAACTTATTTGGCATTGCGTTCTAAAAGGGATTGTGTATTATCATTTAGTGTTTGCAAACAAACATCGGGAGAAAGGAGCATGCCCGTGAGCAAGCTCCATAGCTGTTGTGCCAAAGGACCAGATATCAACAAAAATTTTAAATTTGAATGCGATAAAACTCAAATTAATCTTGATAAGAGATAGTAGAGGAACCTTCAATAACTGAAGACGATCACCAATTACTGGCAGCCCGTCCAAAAGCTTGTGTACTATAAATTTATTAGATGACGTTTGTTTGGATCTTTAACCAGCGAACTTGCAATCATTTGCTTAAAAGACTTTGGATAGAGAACAGAAAAGAAGAATATGTGACGATGTGATCATATAGTGGTAAAAAAACTCGCATCCTATTACCTTCGAAAACTTCTTGTCTCTCTCATAGTCAAGACCTGGAGGTGCATTTTGCAAGGTCATGAGCAAAACCTGTCATGTTAAAAGCATTTTAAGTTGTAATTAGCTAGTTTTATACGGTAAATATGACCTATCTCGTTCAACCTAATTGATAACACGAAACAACAAATTAAAAAAAAGCAAGATTGATTCACCTTCATTGGAGGATACTTGGAGAAAGGAGCATGCCCGTGAGCAAGCTCGAGAGCTGTTATGCCAAAGGACCATATATCAACAAAAATTTTATATATGAATACGATACATGGAGAGGAAGCTACAATACTTTAATTACACATTTGCATCAGGTTATATATTAAAAACTTGAGCCTAACACACAAACAACCATTTTAAACCTGATGTTTATAAGTATAGGACAGGAACAAACCTTTCGGTTGGAAATAAAAGTGTCTTTAAGAGCATGAGATGTTGCAACTTTGTCCATACATAACCTTGATGCCGAAAAGCCAGGACATGCATACAATTTGGATAACAAATTTAAATAATTGTAACTGAACAATAATAATATTTAGTACAGTAAACAATACCTGTATAAGGTACTCGTTTTGCCTCCAGCACCGACTGAAGTGTACCATCTTCACCAACCATATGCATACACAAAATAAATAAAAAACACAGTTTATTAGGGTTTTGAGAATAAAGAAGGCGTACCTTTTTTTTGTTATATGGCAACCTGCAAAAAGAAAAAACCAACATATGCATACACAATCTTTGATTAGGGTTTTGAAAAAAAAACATATACCTTGAAACAAAACAAAGAAGATGAGAAACCTGCAAAAAACACATATTCATTAGGGTTTACAGTTTTAGTATACACTTTAAAGTGCAAAATAACAGTCACAATTATGAACCATTGGATCAAGCTTGATGTATCAAGATCAAAATTAATTTAATGAGTGGCTTAATTGTAATAAAATAGAAAACTAATGGCATTGTGTGCCAATTTAATTAGGATCATTATGATAAAAAAAATTTGAAAAACAAAACGTAACTACCGTAAAACAAGCTTTTTCAAATCCATAAATTCAAATTTAATTCAATATTCTTGTTTTATGGGTACTTTCAAATCAATGGCACACATTTGAAAATGAAAACCACTTCCAATGTTTCCAGTAGTATTTTATTTCTATAATGGATAAGTTTTGTCACTATTTTTTAACAAATCATTTATGCCCAATCTCGTTGATGTATGACCTCCAATTTAACTAATCCCTTTTATTCATATATATAACTTAACATTGATATAATTAGTGAAGATAGTAATACATGTTGTCAAATTGTTTACACGACGATGATACACATTTATAAAAGTACTATCTACGCGCTGATTCTCACAAACCAACGCCGGAAAATATCAGTTCGCGACAAGTTATACACATCGAAACTGATACGTATTACGATATTAACACATTTATACAAGACTTAGAAAATAATATATATTGCTAGTTAGGTGATACAAAACTAGTAAACCAATTAATCTAATGGAACAGTACACGACGTATACAATGTTACAACATAGATCATACATAGACTTAAAAGCTACTCCATTTTACAGTATTTTATTGTTGCACAAACCAGCCATGCATTACAAACCAACCCATACATATATATTTTTTATATAAATGAATTGTATTATTAGCTTTGGTGGCAAATAAACAACTGGTACAAGACTAAACCATGAATGACAAACCAACCCATACATACAAGTGTAAGTGATACACACAAATTATCTAACGAATACTCGAGGTTAGAACTTTAATATACAAGCACATAATAATACACAAACTACTCGTAGATATCTTCATATTAATACATCATTGAAAGTGATACATTCCACCTTTAAAACAATGATACAAAGGTTAAAAACAAAAAAATTATATGCAAAAAATTCTTAACTGGATAAAACAATCCATTTTCAAAGCTCTTTAACTGATACAAAACGACTAAAATGTTGATACACCACAGTTCATAGTTAGATACTCGATCTACAACTGCCACATGAAAACTGACACATCGACGTTCTCCAAAACGACTAATGGCAACGGGTTATGGCTGCTAGGTTTATGGTGGTTTAGGATTGGAATGAAAAAAAGAATATGGGTGGATGGCATATCACGAATGAGAAGGATGAAAATTAGGGGCAGTTATGGTGGTAAAATAAAGAATTATTAATCCCTAAAAGGCCCTTATACTTAATTAATAGTTTTAGATTAGTTTAAATGTTCAATTTTCACTTGTCAACATTAGATTGGTTTCTATTGTTTTTTATTTTAAAGTGTTCACCACATGAACACAAATCTATATATATATATATATACTCCTTCCGTCCCAAACCTGCCGCCTGCTGTCCACAACCGTTGCCACCCTAACATTAGTCCCCACCGCTCCATCAACCACCCCACACCATCCCCTAACATAATCACCAACCATACACTAAACCGAAACAAACCCCATAACCCAAAATCCCAAAGACCCCCATCTCAATTAAAACAAACACATGAAAACAAAACCCCGTATAACCCTCCCCATCCCCGCCCCAACTAAAACAAACACAAAACACAACGCCAAAACCGACCTCCCCCAACAAGAACCCCCCCCGACCCCCACCCTCCCTAAACCGAACACAAGCCTAACACAATAACCCGCAATTTTCCTTTCAAACCATAATACCACAGAATCACCCGTAAAAACTAAACCCAAAACCCACCCAACTCTAATAACTAATTAAAAAGTCCATCTTTAAAAAAAATAAAGTAATTATAATTACCCAGACAGGAAAATCTCGTATACTTGTCAAACTTTCCTAGCTATTTTTAGTAATTGACAATTAAATTGGGACAATCCCAAAAAAAAAAAAACATGGACAAATAATTTTGAGACGGATGGGTATATATAGATATATATAAATATATATATATATATATATAGTATATCATAATATATATATATATATATATACAAAAAACGGCTCAATACGCCAACGCCATCAACGCCCATTTTTGTTAAGTTTTCTTTATTTCAAACGGTTATATTGCCAATTTAAAAAAAAATCAAATTTCAAACTAGCCAACATCTAGTAACAGATTTTAAAAAATTAACTTTTCAATAAAATTTAATGCCCCCCAACGGGCAGAATTTAAATTATTATTTTTTTACTTTCTTCAAAAAAATTTATACCCACTATGTATATATCCCTTTCCTATAATTTTTTTCACACATCTACAACTTCAAACACAATCTTTATACATTTTCACTAGCAAAAAAAAATGACGGACTTTCCTAACGACGGGTTTTGGAACCTCTGTTAAAATGTAACTTGTCCTGGAACAAAATTACAAGGACTAATTATGTCTTTTTCTATTTCTTTTTTTAGCTTATTTGAGTTTTGGAGCTCTTTGGATGGAGCTGCATTGTTGAGGGGCTAAAGTTGGATTCTTAGAAAGATGGAGCCTATAAAAGCTGGAACGCAGCCTTCAATACTTCACTTTTTCAATTCTCACTTAATTATAAAAACCCTAATTCTCTCTAGATTGTTGTTGTGATCATCTTGATCTCTGATCTTTTGATTCTTGTGTTTGTAAGACTATTATCAAGTTAGATAATAGATTTACACCTGATTAGCAGTGGTAACTTGTTTGGTTGATTGAGATCAATTGAATCTCGTGATTGTTTGTTTTCGTTTCTTGAATTGAGATTTAAGATTCTGTTTGTTTGAGATTAATAAAGTTTTTACATGGTATCAGAGCCAGGTTGCTCTGAAATCGGATTATAAAATCTTTTTAGGGTTTGGTAAAATTTGGAGGTTTTTCAAATTAATCAATTAGTTTTTAAATTAAATATGTTTTGTGGTTAGATTTGTGGTTTAATTGCACAAATCTATTGGTTCTTGCATAAACCCTAATTTTGAAAAATTAGGGTTTCGGTTTGAATTTTGGGGATCTACTCTCTCGTTGGATCTTGAAATTTCTAGGTTGGTTTGCTCTAATCGGTGAAATTAGGGTTTGTGGATCTTGGTGTTTGGGTGTGGGTTGTTGCTGTTAATCTGCTAGCCCTCTTGACTTAGTGAATCAAGAGGATAGTCGGTTTGGTTTTGATTTCCGCTGCATATCATCTAAAGCTCTGTAACACCTCTTTTTCTCATCTCTTTAGTTGTTAATTGAGTCAATCTGCCCTTGATCTGCCACCTTGAGTGGTGTGAAAGTCTGGGAACTTTTTTCATTTTCTTGTCTTTTCTGCATCTTTAATTGTTTTGTTTTTCATCATGTTTTTGCATGGTTATTCTGATCATGAGTATAAGGCTGATGATGATCAGCCTACTTTGATTAGCAAGCTTGATTTGAGTAGTCCTTTACATTTGCACCCTAATGACTCTGCTACTCTTACTGTTGTTTCTGTGAAACTTAATGGTACTGAAAATTATCAAGTATGGTCTTGTGCTATGTTTCTTGCTTTAGAAGGAAAGAATAAAACTGGGTTTATTGGTGGATCTTGTAGAAGATCTAATACTGATGAAGTTTTAGGCAGGCAGTGGAACAGGGTTAATGCTGTTATGTTGGGTTGGATTTTAAATTTTATTTCTGAAGAACTATTTTTGGGACAAATCTTTTCTAAAAGAGCTAAACATGTTTGGGATGAATTAAAAGAAACCTATGATAAATTAGATGGTTCTGTGACTTTCAATTTGCATCATAAGATAAATTCCTTAAGTCAAAATGGTTCCTCTATTGCTGATTATTATCATAGATTAAATGCTTTATGGAAACAGTTTAATGCTCTTGTTCAATTGCCTAGATGTACTTGTCATGCTGCTGAGGATTTTAAGAAACATAATCAATTAATGAAACTTATGCAGTTTTTGATGGGTCTTGATGACTGTTATATGCAAATGAGAAGTAATATTCTCTCTAGGGATGAATTGCTTGATGTCAGAAGTGCTTATGCCATTATTTCTAGTGAGAAGTCTCATAGGGTTGTTTCCCGTTCTGGTTCTGGAAATTCCCATAGATCTCAGTCTTCTGTGTTTAATTCTAATGTGGGAAACAGGAACAATGCCCAGAGGCCTCAAGCCTCTGTTAGCAATTCCAGGCATGCTAATGTGACTAGACCTGTGAATAATGGGAATAGGAGATCTAATGGGGGGGTCTACCTTGGTGTGTGAACTTTGTGGATTCAATGGTCACACTTTAACATATGCTTTAAGTTAATTGGATATCCTTAGGAAAAGAAATAATAATAATTCTAATAATCAGGGTGTTCAAAATTTTAATAAGAGGTTTATCAATAACAACAATTCTGTTGGTTCTAGCTCTAATTCCTTTTCTGATGATCAAATTTCCAAACTCATTACTTTAATCAAAGAAAACTCTCTCAATTCTACTGGTAAAGGTGTACAAGCCAATATGACAAGTACTATTTTCACTAACAGTCTGATTTTTAATAGAATTTTCGTAAGTTTTTTTTGCTTAAAAAGTCAACCTTCTGCATCTGATGCAGCTTACCTGATTTTTGATTCAGGTGCTAACCAGCGTCTTACATACACTGATTAGAATTTGGTTGATGTCATTGATATCTCATACCTTGGTATTACTGTTTCACACCTTAATGGGACTGAAGCCAGTATTACCAAAGTTGGGAATATGGTGTTAAACAAATTCTTAACTCTGCATGATGTGTTGGTTGTTCCTGGGTACTGTGTGAGCCTTATGTCTATTCATAAACTAGCTAGATACATCAACCTTATTGTTGCTTTTTATGAGTCAAAATGCTTCTCGGGACTTGAGGGATTTGTAAGTGTTTTACCTCAGCAACCTCACTTTATTATAAAAACCCTAATTCTCTCTAGATTGTTGTTGTGATCATCTTGATCTCTGATCTTTTGATACTTGTGTTTGTAAGACTATTATCAAGTTAGATAATAGAGTTACACCTGATTAGCAGTGGTAACTTGTTTGGTTGATTGAGATCAATTGAATCCGGTGATTGTTTGTTTTCGTTTCTTGAATTGAGATTCAAGATTCTGTTTGTTTGAGATTAATAAAGTTTTTACAACCTCCTTGTAGGCAACATGAATTCCGGTTCTACGTCGAATGCTCAATTTTTCGGGTTCTCTAGCCAAGTTCCGATTACTCCCGAGCAACAAGCTTTTTTACAATCACAACAACAAGCTTTTGTTGAATTTCAACAAAATTTCCAAAGTCAACAACAAACTCCACCACAATTCTCTATACCACAACAACATAGCCAATCGTCAAACTCACTCACACAAACCGAATCCCAACCAAAAAAGGGCCGAACGAAACGGGCCAAAAAAAAGAGGCAAAGTGACCGTACCGGTTGGCGACGTTACTTTACGTTGGCAACCGGACGAGGAAACGTTACTTGCAAAATGTTTCGTTGGAGTTTCTGAGGATCCTAATGTCGGAAAGTCACAATCGGGGGACATGTTTTGGTATCGGGTTTTGAACGAGTTCAATAGGTTAAATTTTCAAAAACGTACCAAGGATATGTTGACAAGCAAATGGAATACGTTGAACCATAATTGCCAAAAGTTTAACGCAGTTTACAAATAGTGCGGACGTTTGACAAAAAGTGGCGAAAGAGAAAGACCGGACAATGATGCGTTTGGAAAAGTTGAAATTTCTCACCATTAGCACGAATGATTTGTCGGAAGACGACGCCTATTATATTAACTTGCAAAAAAAACCATCAAAGAAAAATATAATTTGGAAAGACCGAGGCCTTCGGACGACGACGCGTAGACTTTTTAATTTTCGTATTTTTTTAAATTTCCGAATGTTTTTTTTAAGTATTGTAATTTTAATTTTTAATAAATGAAATGAAATTAGTTTGTTTTAAAATTGAGAAAAAAAGTGGTGGGTCTCAAAAAGTGGTGTTATGGGGTGTTATGATTAGAGGGGTATTTTGGTGTGTGGTGTTTAAATGTTAAAACTGATGTGGCGCTGAGTTGGATGTACTTTTTCGGTGTTACGGTGTTATCATACCTGTCACTCTAAAGAGAAGTAATTAGATATATTATGACAGATTTTGTCAGATTTCATGCCAAACTAGCCACTCGAGACAGAAAATAATGCAAGTGGTCATGGGTACGTAAGAAATTGCCAAAATAATACATATTATCGTGTCCTAAAAGGGATCAATTATATTTTGTTAGTATATACCGTAAACAACAATATGTGATCGCCTAGTGCACTCATAAGGCACATGGATTGTCATGTGGTCCAAAATTGTTTGGTATTGATTTGCAAAGTCAAACACTTTATACTTTGGTTTCAAGTCAAAAATTGATAACCAGAACAGTAATTTCTGACTTGATAATAAAGTAAGGAAAGGTTAATTAAATAGAAAAATGGGTCAATATCGATCGGATCACTACCCAAAACCTCAGCTCACTCACCATCAATTTAGTATAGAATCATTTCTTTTAGGAAATTATAACTATATTACAAAAGGCAGACGCACCGGCATTTAATGCTGTGACCCGACCCGTCCTTTTTTGGGGCTTTTTTTTTTTTTTTTT
>BQNB010002839.1:98758-120445 GCA_026074375.1 Tanacetum coccineum
CAAACTAAATTTCTAAACCTAAAATAGGACAAAAGAAAATTTTAAGAAAAAGAAAAACATTTTTTTGATTATTTTTGAATTTATTATGAATTAAAAACTATTTTAATCTAATTAAATCCTAAAAAATAGCAAATTAAGTCCTAAAAATTTAGAAAAATGATTTTTAAACTTAGAAAAGTCTAAATTAACATAAAAACTCAGAAAACTATTTTTAACTATTTTAAAAATTAAAATCCTATTTTTAAAATTAAAATTAAAAGCTTAAAAATAAAAATAAAAATTTAGAAGAGTTGAAAATGATTTTTCTGAATGTAAACCTACAAGTACTTTTTATAAAACTAAAAACTATTTTTTTGAATTTTTATAAAACTTTTTTCTATTTTTTATGAATTTTCTAAAATTAAAACTTTCGAAAAATGATAAAAATTAATCTACTTAATGAAAAATTACCAAAAAATCAGGAAAAGTCTAACTAGTAACAAAGAAGATAAGAAAAATAGAACCAAGATCCCAACTCATCTAATAAGCTGGGAAAATAAGCAAACAAGCTACGGCTTATATTTAAGAGAGGGAAAAGAAAACGTGTATAAAACAAATGTGCATCAATAGCTCAACGGATGAGCTATTGTAGCACACTTAGTAAAACATATGGGTTATAAGAGAGAGGTCGTGGGTTCGAGGGTGGCAGACACCCCTTTTTGCTATTTTTTTTAATTTGACTTTTTGCAAAAACTGAATATTATAACTTAAAGAAAACTGATTTTTAAGCATTTTTTATGAAGACAACATAAGCTAAAAACCAGAATTGAGCTTAAAATGAGCTTATAAAAGCTGCTGTTACAGAAACTAAGGGTTTGAGCTTAAAAAACTTTGTTAACACTTAAAAGCTTGCACAAGCTTACATATAAGCTCGTTTTGAAAACCAAAAGTTGTTCTGAAAAGCTAATGATGTGTACTATCTTAAACTAATAAGATACTGTCATGACTAACACTTAAACATATCTGAATCTAACGATTTAAACCTGCAACTCAGATAACAACTCCAAGAACTTAAAATCAAAATAAGCTAAAACACTTAATAAGCTAATTCAGATCCCTAGCTTTTGAAAACTTATCAAACTACTTAAAGGCTATAAATCCAAATCATAAATACACAACCTATAAGCTAGAAATTTAAATTTTAAAACTAATTCTTAACTACTATTATTTTTGGTCTTTTTGAGTTTTTGTGACTTTTTAAGCTGAATTTTACCTAAGATAATAAGCTAATCTATGAAAAGCAAGACTAAATCTATATTAACTAATATGAAAACTACTTCCTACTTGAATTTAAAGGTTTAAAGACTATTTAGACTAGCTTAATTGGTAAAGAGAAAATCAGCAGTACTAACTGCTATTAGTACTGCTGGTTCAAATGGCAAAGCCACAAAACTAATATGCAAGTTACCTTGAAGGTAAAAACTGCACTTGACACACTCATGTAGAGTGTGTAAACAATAATTAAGCACAATCTAAGCCTTGGAAGGCTTAGATCAAATTTTCACAAGCACAAAGAAAATGTGAAAGTACCCTGGTGCTGGTAAAAGAAAATTTTATAAAAAAGAAAAATAATTTTTTATTAATTTTCTGATTTTTTATGAATTTATAAAGATTAATAACTAATTAAAACTAAGAAAATAGAAAAAGACAAAAAATAAAAGTTATAAAAATTCTGAAAAAATAAAACTAAATAAAGAAAAAGTTAACAATTCTAAAAATATAAAAATGCCCAAAAGTTACTGTTTAAAATTAAAGTAATTAAACTAATTAAAATTTAACCTAATTTAATTAATTAAATTAAATAAACTAACAAAAGTTAACTGCTGTTAAAACAAAAGGACTAACAGGGAAGGGACATAAGGACTAACGAGGTAACAACATACTAACAGTGGGGACTAACAATTATAACTATAAAAGACAAAATTACACAAACAGTCCCTGAGTTGGACCCCGATATTCAAAGAGGGTCCAAATGGCTTATTTGACAAAAGTCAAAAAAGCAAAGTTGTAGAAGGGCTTATGGGGAGTCTTTTTTGTAAAAGCACTTATACTTTTTACTCACTAAATAAGCTAGAAACTTGAGGTTTTGGACTGACAGAAGCTTAATAAGCTTATAAGCTTATTTTTCTTTCTTTGGGGTTATCAGCTAACAAAAAACTAAAACTTATGGGAACAGATAAATAGCAAGGGATTCTTAAATAAGCTAAAGTCAACCTAGTAATATAGCCTCTAAAATAAGCTGAAAATCAATAAGCTAAATCTATAACAGTTTAGTATAAAAACAGAAAAAGGGAACTTTAAGCCTATACTAAGCTAACAAAATAAGCTTAATAACTAAAATAACTGCTAATCCTAGACAATACCTATAAGCAAATGTTTAAAAGCAATAAACCTATGGCTTAAATATTAAATACCTAGAAAGTGTGGCTGAATTTAGGTGTTCAGCCCAGGGAGCTTAGGCAGTGGTTAAGGCTTATTTTGGGCTTATGAAAATAAGCTTATAAAAGCTTTTTAGTCAAAACCAACCACAAACAGATTAACAATGGAGGCAATTGAGCTTATTTTCAAAGTTTGGTTTATAAATGAGGACTTAAACCTGCTGATATAGGCTTAAAAAATGGCAGATTTCAAGATTTATTCTAACATACACACTTGGCTATATTTGGTATATCAAAATGACAGGACAAAAGGTTGGGTAAAATGGCTAGAAACAACAACAACAAGCACAACAACAGTGTGCTTAAGCTGCATAAGCAGCTGGAGCCCTTAAGCTTAATTTGGCTTATTGAAAATTTGACAGAATACAAAAGGGCCACAAAAACTTATTTTAACACTAAAAGTTGTGATTTGAATGGTCTAATAAACCCCACACACTCAGCCAAAGTTGCAGAGTTGTTTGTGACCCATACCAAACCAAATTTGACCCATTTTAAGACTAAACCAAACACTCCCTTAATATATAAATTTGGCTTCTTTTTAGCTTTTTAAAAGAAATAAAGGGGTAAAACAAGTTTATAAGCTGAGCTTAACAACTTTTACACGTTTTTTATATAAGTTTAAACAGATTCAAAGTCTTAAATAAGACTTTGCACTTTTGACAATAGCAATTTCACAAAAAAACTCTTAACTTGTATTAAAGCTGGAAATATTACAACATAAACTTAAAATAAACTGAGTACAACAATTTTAAAGCAAACTTAATTAAATTTTAAACTAAGAAAAGTAAAAACAGGGATAAAAAAAATGTGGATTCTTCGGCTTGCTCTCTTTCCTTTTATAGAGGCTCAAAGTCTTTCTTTGGTCTTGGGTTGTGTTTGCTGTGTGTGTACAATACTTCCCAAGCAATCCTAGCCTTCCATTGGCCTTACAACATTCTCAGCCATCGATGGGGGTGGGGGGGGGGGGGGGGGGGGGGGGGGGGGGGGGGGGGGGGGGGGGGGGGGGGGGGGGGGGGGGGGGGGGGGTGCGGGTTTTTGTGGGATTGCCAAGTGGGCATGGGTTATAAGGTTGGGGTGAGCTGGGAAGTGTATGGGGAAGCTATGAAATGTACTATGGAGGTGGTTTGGCAAGAAAACAGTGGGTAGGGAGGTGGTATAAGGTTTGGCGGGAAGGGGGTTCGAGTACAGTTATGGTTCAGGTTTTAAAAGGAAAGTTTGGGGAAGGTGCAAAAGCACCCCCCATCTTTCATTCTCTTTTCATTTCATTCGAGCCCCTTTTAGTTATAAATAGAGTTTGGAAAGTGACAGATTTGGCCCTTGTCGTTTTATAACAAAAGAATTAAAAGGGGTTTTGGGTTTTGCAATAATGGTCCCTCTAGTTTATAACAGCAGATTTATAAAAGGTTTATGGGAATTGCAAATTTGGTCCCTGCTGTTTTTTATACAAAAGAATAGAGGAATTTGAGTAAAATTGCCCAAAACATCCCTTGCTTTTAAATTGTAAAAGAAATGCTAATTTGGCAGTTTCAGTCCCTGGACCTCATTTTAGCCTCTTTTTCTTTATAAAATACTTTGAAAATAACACAACAGTCCCTATGGTTTTTGTAAAAAGGTTATTGGTCTTGGGTTTGTGTTTGGGCTTGTATTGGGCCCACTGGGTTTGGGTTTGGGCCCAATAAGGTACAGGTTTGGTTATTGGGCTTTTTCAAGCCCAATAAGGTTATGAAGTGGGTTTTGTGTGTACAATGGCTGAGATTGGCTGTAACTGGGCTAGGATTGGGCCTTCAAAGTCTTCACAGTCTTTGTCAATTGCACACAAATGGGCTGTTGAAATTGATTGAGGGCCCATTTGGTCTTCACAGTCTTCAATATTATACTATTGGGCTTTCCCGGCCCATCAGATGGGTTAAGATTGCATTCAATAGTATTCTTCAGTTCCGGCTCCGGTTTGACTGCTGATTCTTCAGTATTGACTCTGACTTTGGCATTTTTGGACTTTGGCCTTGATTTTGCACAGTCTTTTCCATTCCATGCTCAGTTTTGTCATTTTGGCTTGGTTTTCTGTCTTTTTGATGATATCCACTTCCTGCACAATACAAATGCAAAACAAACATATATTTGGCAGTTTTTGTCTGTTTTTTGGTCATTTAAGCTCGTTTTTAGAGGTAAAAGATATGTGTAATTAAGCACTTATCAAATCCCCCAAACTAAGGTATTGTGTGTCCTCACGCAATGTTATGAAGTAAACATGTAAGCCCCGTTTTCACCATTTTCTGAATTTACACTAACTACAACTAATATTTTTGGATTTTCTCATTTTTTACAAGTTTGACTTTCTTTATTTATTAACTGGGATCATAGAATGAGAAGCGCCCGTAGAGTGATCTACGGATGTCCTTACGGATAAATTCATCGTCCTCGATTTTTCACAAGTTCCAAGCTAAGCAATTAAACAAGATCATTGTCGATATAAGTCTATATGTTAAGCCCTCATACTTATGACTTGTGAATTTTCAACTCCCAACATGGATATACGATTGAATGTGTGTACTCATTTTAATTTAACCATAGATCAACTTATTTTCATAGTCATAATTCAAAATGAATCATGACTCAAAGCAACAACTTATTAAGACTTCGTAACTTGATTTCGAGATTTAAACTTTAGAACTTTTTGCAACATTTTCAACATCATAATCATAAGTTCTTAAAGCTAGGAATGCGTTGCTTAGTTTGAACCCCTACCTCGTGGTTAACGGAGTAGGATATCACAACCAACGACCGATGTTCTTAGTTTGAAAACCCACCCCGTTGCTAGCGTAGTGGGAAATCACATCAACACCTTATTCCTAATATGGCTAAGGATTGGTGTCTTAGTTTGAACCCTCACCTAGACCTTTCTTCCAAGTGAGATATCACGACACACCAAATCCCTAGAAGTAAAGACGTCTTAGTTTGAACCCCCACCTCGTTGCTAGCGGAGTGGGATATCACGACACATCTTTTACTTGCTCCATAACATTAACTGCATGCTTCATTGGCATCAGTGGCAAAATTTCCATATTCCATAAGCATTTTTGCATCACATATATTCATGCTCTTTGGCATTTATCTTTTAAATCACTATAAAATCCGGTTTAGAAAACTCCAAGTTACAAATTTTGAAGCTTTTCTGAATCATCGATTGACTAGTTGAATTAAATTGAGTACGTAAGATTAGTAGGATTAGAAAATTCACGGTAGAGAAAACCACAAGTAAAACTGTATAAGTTGTTTAGAAAGAATCTTGCTTAGCACATAAACTTATATTTAACTCTATCATTTCTCGTTCTTCACATTATTAAAATTCAAAGCAATAGAATTCGTGAAAGCTTGGCCTAAAGGAACTAGCTAGGGCTCAACACGCCCGATCAAGTCAAAAATTATTCTTATTCTACCCAAAAGAAAAGCAAAACTGTGACAAAACACTTATTATATTTTTGAAAATTTTTTAATTTTTTCATTTTTTTGGTATTTTGGTGGTAAAAACGGGTTCACGTTTGTAACATGTCGGCAGGCAACAATCAAATCTGAAATACCCCCCCAAACTAGAACAAACATTCGTCCTCGATGTTTTGAAGGGTATTACATTAATTCTACGGCCATTTTATGAGTATGCCAAAAGATAAAACGTTAGTCCGATAAGATTAGATATCGAGATCCCAAATGAAGCTGAGGGATGTTAAACTCTTTATGAATGACAAAACTGAGAGATCTACACAATCCGGGCCAATCCTGGACAATAAATAACAACAACATGGAAACACGGGTAATGGAAAAAGAAAAGCTAATTCCCAAAATAACAACACTTATTATATCACAACAACGGATAAGCAAGGGGAGCCTGCCCCACAAGCCGCTTGTTTAGGGTCGCGATGCGTGACCCATCACAAGGATTTATTGAATCCTTGGGGAAAGTTGGAGATCCTGGAACTACCAAGGTGGACGTTCCCTCCAAAGTAATGCTTGACGTCGATGACCAATTCACTTTGAAATTTGGCCCGTTGGCTTGAGAAAGCTCATCAGTGCCGTACGTAAATACTCCTAGTGATGGGGAAAGGGCCATTCCAACGGGATTTTAGTTTGGCCCGAAGAAAATCTTTAATCGAATTTAAAGAGAGCGACTCCGATCACCAATGTTTGAAAACACGGTTTTTGATCTTGGATTCATGGAGCCTCTTTGTTTTGGCCTTGTAGAATCAAAAGAGTCTCATAGGCATGATCACGAAGTTCATTAGTCATTGAGTTTGAAAACTTTCCGTGAATCAACGTAATTACAGGATCGAAGTTTTGCTGCTTTTAAGGCCCATTAGGCTTTGCTCAGCTCGATCGGAAAGATGGCATGCTTTCCATACACAACTTGTAAGGAGTACACCCGATGTGGTGTTTTGGTAAGCTGTGGAAGGCCCATAGTGCATCATCTAGTTTGTCCGACCAGGAGGCACGGTTTTCACCTATGGTCCTTTCAAGGATTCTTTTCAAGCCACGATTTGATACTTCCACTTGCCCACTTGTTTGTGGGTGATAAGCGGTGGAGAGACGGTGAGTAACTCCATATTTCTGCATGACTTTTGCAAACTGGTCATTACAAAAATGGGTTCCGCGATCACTTATGATTGCACGGGGAGCACCAAATCTGGCGAAGAGAGATTTTAGAAATTTGCAAACTACTCGGGCATCATTGGTGGGGAGCGCTTTTGCTTCAACCCATTTTGACAAATAGTCGACTGCCACGAGAATATACTTGTTCCCTCGTGAAGACGGGAACGGGCCCATAAAGTCGATGCCCCAAATGTCAAAGATTTCACAAACTTGGATGGAGTTTTGAGGCATCTCATCACGTTGTGAAGTTTTTCCTTGACGTTGGCACGAGTCACAGTTCTTGACAAACTCGTGGGCATCTTTATAGATGGTGGGCCAGAAGAAACCGGAGTCAAAAGATCGTTTTTGGCTGTGAGGTTTGCACATGATGGGCCCCCGGTGGTCCATTGTGGCAACTGAGGAGATCTCAAGAGAGCTTCATTGCCGTGCACACATCGCCTGATCAATTTCTTGATCCGCACAAATTTAAACAAGAAGGGTCGTCCAGAAATAGTGTTTAACATCTTGAAAAACTGTTTTCTGCTGGGTCGACATGCCCTTCACAATGAAACCCGCGTGGTAATTTGCAAAGTCGGCAAACCACGGGGTTCTAGAATCTCCACGAAAGGTCACCATATTTAACGTCTCAAGAGGAAAACTTTCATTTATCTCTTTAGGATCATTGACGTTTTCATACGGGTTTTCCAATCTGGACAGATGATCGGCTGCGAGGTTCTCGGCTCCTTTAGTATCAATAACTTTGAAGTCAAATTCTTGGAGGAGGAGAACCCATCGGAGCAATCTCGCCTTGGCATCCTTTTTTGCAAAGAGATACTTAAGGGCGGAATGGTCCGTATGCACTATGCTTTTGTTCATGATGAGGTAAGACCTGAATTTCTCGAAAGCATACACTATGGCAAGTAATTCTTTTTCAGTCGTAGTGTAGTTCGTTTGTGCTTCAATCAAGGTCTTACTAGCATAGTGGATAGGCCGAAAATGTTTCTCATGACGTTGCCCCAAAACTGCACCTATGGCGAAATCGCTTGCATCGCACATAAGCTCAAATGGAAGGTCCCAGTTTGGAGCAATCAAGATTGGAGCTTCCGTAAGTCTATCTTTCAATGTTTGGAAAGCTCGAATGCAGTCATCGGAAAAGATGAATGGAGTATTCTTCTCAAGGAGATGGGTCATTGGTCGGGATATTTTTGAGAAATCCTGAATGAACCGCCGGTAAAAACCGGCATGACCGAGAAAACTCCTAATTCCTTTGACGGTGGTGGGATGAGGTAATTTTGCAATGACATCGATTTTGGCTTTGTCAACCTCAATCCCTTTCTTAGAAATCTTATGGCCGAGGACAATGCCCTCTTTGACCATAAAATGGCTCTTCTCCCAGTTAAGACTTAAGTTGGTGTCTTCACACCTTTGAAGCATGTGGTCTAAACGGGAGAGGCAGTTTTGGAAAGAATTCCCAAAGACCGAGAAGTTGTCCATAAAGACTTCCATCGTCTTCTCAACCATGTCATGAAAGATTGCTAACATACATCGTTGAAACGTGCCTGGAGCATTGCATAAGCCGAAAGGCATGCGACGGTAGGAAAACGTTCCGTATGGGCAAGTAAAAGTAGTCTTTTCTTGATCACGGGGGTCAATGGGGATTTGGAAATAACCGGAGAAACCATCGAGGAAACAGTAGTATTCATTCCCCGCTAATCTCTCAAGCATTTGGTCCATGAACGGTAGAGGGAAGTGGTCTTTGCGGGTGGCTTCATTTAACTTACGATAGTCAATGCACACCCGCCATCCGGTAACCAAACGAGTTGGAATCAACTCATTTTCCTCGTTCACTACCACAGTCATTCCTCCCTTCTTTGGTACACAATGTATCGGGCTAACCCAGGGACTGTCGGAGATAGGGTAAATCAATCCAGCTTCGAGAAGTTTTTCAACCTCCTTTTTAATAACATCGTGGATTTTTGGATTTACTCTTCTTTGATGTTGGACCGCTGGTGCATAGTCTTCTTCCATAAGAATCTTGTGGGTACAAAATTCCGGGTTGATACCCTGAATGTCAGAAAGTTTCCAAGCGAGAGCTCGCTTGTGGGACTTTAGCACCTTTATGAGAGCGGATTTTTCCTCAACATCCAACTCTTTAGCAATAATGACGGGCAACTTGTTGTCGCCCTCCAAAAATGCATACTCGAGATGGGGAGGCAGTTCCTTGAGTTCAACCTCAGTAGGTTCATCAACGGAAGAATTGGCTGTATTAGTTTCACAGACCTTAAGCTCAGTTCGGACTTCTGGGAGATAAGTTCCTTGACTTGGAGGGGGAAGTGGTGGTTCACTATTCAAGATGGCTTCTAGAATAAGAATGTCCCCCTCAGGATCATAGTAGAATGGATTATATGCTGGACAATCCGGATCATCTGCTAGACCAAGGAAAGAGTCGGCTTCTTCGAGAAGCAGGAAATCACTATCCCCAAATGGAGTTAGGGTAGGAGAAGAAGTAGCAACAATTGGATCATAATACGGAGTGGAATTTCCACTCGCGATTATATCAGTAAAACCAAGAACTTCTTGAGAGTATTCCTCATAAGCCATATCAATGACGTCAATCTTGTTTGCCGTCATGTGAGTGTAATTGGCCGAGTATCTCGAAGTCTGATCCAAATTGTAAGTGATGGCTTCACTTCCTATTCTAAGAGTTAATTCACCCTTGTGCACATCAATCAAAGCACGACTGGTCTTTAAGAAGCACCTCCCAAATAAAGGACTCGGGGTCAGGCTCAAAATCTACAACCACAAAGTCGGCTGAAAGTGAAATACATACCAACTTTAACGGAGTATGTCTTTTGCAATTCCATTGGTTTAGAAATTGATTCGATTCCCAAGTTCGAGTGTCATGCAATTCCGGAGTAAGATCAGGAATTGAAAAGCTTTTTTCCCCGACGAAAATGGCATTAGATTAATCTAGCACCGAGATCGGCTAATGCTAAGCATCCATATCCCATCCCTGAAATTCACAAGGAATCAGGAACTTGCCGGGGTCTCCAATTTCTCCTGGCAACTTGTCAAGATGACCTGCCGAACAATGTTCCATATCATCGATGTCCGAGCTAGACAGGGTCATGGAAGTTCGACCACTTCATAAGTTTCTCTTTATTCCACAAGTAAGTTCTTAGATCGAGCGAATTTGGCATCAAAACAAGAGCATCCGTAAAGCTAATCTTTTTTCGAAACTCATCTCTTGAAGATGTCATAGAATTTTGTCGGATTTGTTTCATTAGCATGATTACGCTCTTTTCATTATCACGCCTCGAAGATATGGAAGAGAAACTGAAGTTTAGTGTTTGGCACGGAGCAACAACAGGACAACATGCTCAAAAACTGGAGTTGTCATTGGTTGTACCTACCGGAAGGTTGGACGGTGCGGTACTTTGTGAGCAAGGAAGGGTGCCCTGGTCCTTTTCACCATCGGGTATTGTTTCACTTACTGAAGAGTAGAATTGGAGGTCCTTGAGATTCAACACCGCTTCGTGTCGTGATACCCTTTAATCTTCTCTAGGGTAGTAACTGTGTTACCAAGGAGTGTCCCTGAACCCCTGAAGTAGAAGCGGTAATTGGCAGTTAAAACCTTAGCCAACCTATCAGTCAATTTTGCCATTTGAATTATTCAATTGTTTGTTTCGATTTGCATGCTCTGATCCCTGGTTTGGAGGTTATGTTTGCATGCTTTCACATGATAGCATCAATTACCTTGACGTAAGTTGTCAAAATCGTTCTTGGTGACACTGTGTCTCTGAGGAACGGGGGCTTGATAAGCAGGAGACTGATTAAAACCTGGCGGGTCTATGAAGTTTGATTCTGACAGAAATTGTACTGGTTAAAAAATTCCACCTCGTTTGGTGAAATTGCTCTCCCCGTTTTGTTTAAAAGTTATTCCCCCATTGAAATATGTTAGCATATTACTTGAGAGTCTGAACGGTGTGGGAAAACCACTGGAGTCTAATATGATTTGCAACCAATTGAGACGAAATTGGAGCTTACTTGGTGTAATTAGCTGGCACGGCTTGTGACACATACTCAAAATGTTGTCCCGAAAAACGTTGCATGAGTGGCTGGACAGTTCGGATGAGAATGGCACCACCAGCAAGTAACACAACATAGCCAACTGCTTGACCATGTGCAAGGAGCTGGAGCTTGAGCAGAAGCTGGTTTCTTACTTGTCTAATAGCACTGCTGACAATACCTTAAGTCAGCAGACATCAGATGGAAAACACTTGGGGTGCAATGATTTTGTACATACCTTGGCAACAACTGCCTTAGCTCGTGTTGAACGAACTTATGTGACTTGCTCTCGATGATCTTTAAACCTTCGCGAGGCATTTTGTTCCCAAAAGTTTCCACCTGCTGCGGAGTTCAATGAATCTTGATCATTAATTTACAAAGCATTATAGAAGTGTATCAAGTGAAGCAATTCTTAAAATCCATGGTGTGGACAATGCCCTAAGTAGATCATTGAAACGATCCCAAGCCTCATAAAACGATTCATCGAACCTTTGCTGAAATCTAGTGATCTCATTGCGAAGATTCGTCATTTTAGAGGGAGGGAAAAACTGGTTGATGAATTTAGATACAAGATCGTCCCAAGTTTGAATAGAATCGAAGGGGTTCTTTTTCCTAGCCATATTCGGGCTGCTCCCATCTATAGAGATTGGGAAAAATCATAAGTCATAATCTAGCAATTGGAACATTGGGGGACCCTTATTGTGGAGGTGATCTGTTTAAGTAACGATATGACATAGGCGGGTCCTTTCTATTGTCAGGACCGAAGAACCTGTTTGTTCTGGACAAGATTGATTAACCCCATGCCTCAGCTCGAAATTGTTGCCACATTTTCAGGAATATAGGATAGCGTCTCGTACCCCTCGGGTGGGTGCTTGGAGCAATTGACCGAGTTCGAGTGTCTGCCATTGCTCTAACTAGGGAATGATCTTCTGAAATGGTGTTCTATACGAGAGGTTCGAAAACGAACTCTGAGGGGGGGGTTCTTGCTCGCGGAGAGGATGCTGCTACACAGGACTGAGATCGAGTGCGCATGCACAAAATGGAAATAACAAAAGAGTTACATTAATTTTTTTTGATTTTTTGGATTAAAAATATATTCACAATCTTTTTAAACGGACAAGATATAACACCTTAAGCCAAATAATCGATCTTACTTCCCGGTAGCTCTCAGAATGAAAAACGCAAGGTGAGACGGATAAGGAGTAGGAATATGCGCAAGCTTACTACTTCTCCTTTCGTCGTAGTTCCTAGGACAACCCTCCTTACTCTATCCGTCACGGTTTAATAGTTTGCAATCAGAATGAGGTGAGCCCGTGAATACGTAAGTGACACAGAAGACAATTTTAAATCTTTGGTTTCGATTGGAAACTTCATAGTTCACTCAGGAACTTATTATGACTAATACCCTCATATAGAATATTATATTTTGGTATTTTAAACCAATAAGAGTGAATTATAATTTTTTTATGGACAATTTTATTTTTTTATATTTTGTGCTTTATATATGTATTTTTTCAAGAGATTGAATAGATATATTTTATATATTTTGTTAGTATATTGTGATTTTGATTAGAATAGTTTATAGGATTCTAGATGGATACTTGGGGGTGTGGTCTATAAAAAGTGAAACACATTTTTACACACGTGCGCGGACGGAACAATCACAGGAGTATGTCGTTTTAAATGTCTGTTTAAGACATATGAAAGGATTATAGCTATATACAACATCAATATGTCATACAATGCTTGCCCGTAACAACGACATGATACTAACACACTGAGAAAAAAAAAAAAAAAAAAATAAATATATAATATATTTATATATAAAAAAAAAAAAAAATCAAAGTCGGATAACAATCGTAGCAAATGCCTCCCCGGCAGCGGCGCCAAAAATTGATTCGTGGTATAGCATACACTTATATAGCAACCCTAATCAATCTACCGAATGCCCATGACCAAGGCAAAGGTCAAATTCCACAAAAGGATAATATAACAACAAGAAGAATCAATGATAAAAAGATCAGGAAGAGATTTCCCGTCGTAAGTCCCAACGAGCTGGCAATTGAAGGTAATCCTGTTGATGAAAATTGAATGATGGAAGAATATTTAGATATGATGGAAACACTGATAGAATTACAACTAAAATAATAAATAAAACCTAATTTAATCTACGGAAACAGATATAGGAAAATGGGGATCTTAAAAACTACGGAAACAAAATTAGTTATAGGTATCCTAAAATTAAATCTATACTAAGAATACGTAACAAATCAGGTATCGGGAACCTAAATACTAAAAATAAGAAATAAATGCAAAATTTAAATTAAAAATTAAAAATAAATTCTAATTAGGTTTATTTGAAAAATAAAAAAAACTAGAACTAAAAGCGAGTCGTTAGAATTCAAACAAAAGAAACGGTAAAAACCCCTACGTTTTTAAAACGGTCTATAAGACTGAATTTTTATGAAAAATAAAGCCACACTAAATTTTATATTATTCCAAGAAACTAAATGACAAAAGAAAATTTTATAAAAAAAAAAATATTTTTTTAATAATTTTTGGATTTTTTATAAATTTATAAAGATTAATAACTAATTAAAACTAAGAAATAGAAAAGACTAAAATAAAAAAGTTATAAAAATTCTGAAAAAATAAAATAAAAAAGAAAAAGTTAACATTCTAAAAATATAAAAATGCCCAAAAGATACTGTTTAAAATAAAGTAATTAGACAAATTAAAATTTAACCTACTGTAATTAATTAAATTAAATAAAAACTAACAGCAGTTAATTACTAGGACTAACAATGAAACGAGATATAAGGACTAACGGGAAACAACAAACTAACATGGCATTAACTCTGCAATCATAAAATAATTTACACAAATGTCCCCCACCCCCCCCCCCCCCACCCCCCCCCCCCCCCCCCCTGAGTTGGACCCCGATGTGCAATGCTAGTCCAAAGTGCTTATTTGACAAAAGCTATAAAAACAAACTTGTTAAGGGGCTCAAGGGGAGTCTTTTTTGTAAAAGCACTTATGCTTTTTACTCACTAAATAAGCTAGAAACTTGAGGTTTTGGACTGACAGTGCTTAAAAAGGCTTATGAGCTTATTTTTCTGTCTTATTGGGATTTAAGCTAACAAGATAAGCTAAAACTTATGGGGAACAGATAAATAGGCTAGGGGAATCCTAAATTTAAGCTATGGAAATCTAATAAGCCCTAAAATAAGCTGAAATCTTAAATAGCTATGTTGACAGATTATTATAAAAACAGAAAAAGGGGAATTTTAAGCCTATAATAAGCTAACAAAATAAGCTTACTAACTAAAATAAGCTGCTAATCCTAAGACAACTACCTATAAGCTATGTTTAAAAGCAATAAAAACCTATGGCTTAATGTTAAATAAGCTAGAAAAGTGGGGCTGAATTTAGGGTCTAGCACCAGGGGAGGCTAGGCAGTGAGCTTAAGGGGTTTTTTAGGCTTATCAAAATAAGCACTCAAGGGCTTTTTACCTAAAACCAACCCCAAACAGATGAACAAGGGTGGCAAATGAGCTTATTTTCAGAACATAAGCCATCAAAATTAAATGGAACCTGCTGATATTGGGGCTTAAAAATGGGGGTTTACAAAGAAATGACATGTGGTACTTTGACTTTCACTTGGTGAAGTTAAAAGACAGAACAAGGGGGTTTTGAAAAGAGCTAGTAACACTCAAATAAGCACAAACAAGGTGTGCTTAAGCTGTCTACACAGCTTAAGTGGTTTAGCTCACTTTGTGGCTTATAAAACTTTGACAGCAAGCAAAGGGGCCTTAAAAACTTATTTTTACACTAAAAAGCCTGAACTAAGTGGCTTATTAAACTCCACACACTCAGCCAAAGTTGGCTGAGTGGTTACAACCCATTACAACCCCCATATGACCCATTTTGGGGTCTAAACCAAACACCCCTTTAATATATAAAAATTGATTTTTAACTGATTTTTAGGCAAATTAAGGCTGAGAAAGGGTGTTATAAGGTGTGTTTAATAACTTTAACACATTTTTAAACAAGTTTAAACAGATTAAAAAGGCTTTAAATAAGACTTTAAATTCTTGACAATGGCTATATCACAAAAACTCTTAACTTTTATTAAAACTGAAGATATTACAACATAAAACTTTTAAAATGAACTGAATTACACTAAATGCTTAAAAGAAAGACTTGAAATTAAAATTAAACTAAAAACATGGTAAAAAAATGGTGTGTTTTTTTCGGCTTGCTCTTTTTTCTTTTATAGATGTCCAAAATGCATTCTTGGACTTGGGATGAGCTTGTTGTGAGTGTGCAATGTCTCTCCAGCAATCCTAGCCTTCCATTATTCTTGTTACATCATCTCACCATTCATGGGGTCTTCGGGTTGTGTGATTGCCAAGTTGGCAAAGTTATAGGGGCAATGGGGAGGTGGGAAATGGTGAGGGGTAGGCTGGGAAGTGTACTGGGGGTAGTGGTATTGGCTATAAACCATGGGGGAGGGAGGTATGGTTTTGGCGGGTAAGGGGGTTCGAGTACAGGGGTGGGTGCAGGTTTAAAAGTAATGTTTGGAGATGGTGCACAACTGGCCCTCATACTTTCTTTCTATTTTCATTTTATTTAAGCCGAGTTTTAGTTATAAACTAGTTTGGAAAGTGACAGATTTGGTCCTTGGCTTTTATTAAAACAAAGATATAAAAGGATAGGGTAATTTCATTATTGGTCCCTGTGGTTTTATAAAAAGAGAAATAAAGAAGGATTTGAACAATTACAAAAACAGTCCTTGGCTTTTAAAATTGTAAAAGAAATGCCAATTGGCAGTTTCAGTCCCTGGACTCTTTTTAGCTCTTTTTCTTTATAAAATACTTTTGAAAATAACACAACAAGTCCCTATGGTTTTGTAAAAAGGTTATTGGGCTTGGGTTTTGTGTTTGGGCTTGTATTGGGCCCACTGGGTTTGGGTTTGGGCGCCAATACGGTACAGTTTGGTTTATTGCTTTTTTTCAAGCCCAATAAGGTTATGAAGTGGGTTTTGTGTGTACAATAGCTGAGATTGGCTGTAACTGGGCTAGGATTGGGCCTTCAAAGTCTTCACAGTCTTTGTCAATTGCACACAAATGGGCTGTTGAAATTGATTGAGGGCCCTTTGTCTCACCAGAACTTCAAGCTATACAATTTGGGCTATCCCGCCCACCAATGTTCCGGGATTTGCGTCCAAAGTATTCATTCATTCGGCCTCCGATTTGACTGTTGATTCATCAGTATTGACCTCTGACTTTGACATTTTTGACTTTGGCGCTTGATCTGCACAGTCATTCCATTCCATGCTAGTTTGTCCATTTTGGCTTGGATTTCTGTCTTTTGTTGATATCCACTTCCTGCACAATACAAATGCAAAACAAACATATATTTGGCAGTTTTTGTCTGTTTTTGGTCATTTAAGCTCGTTTTTAGAGGTAAAAGATATGTGTAATTAAGCACTTATCACAAACGGAGGAAGTTGAACCCGAGGTATATTAGGCCTTTAAAGGTGTTAGCCAAAGTGGGAACCGTTTCTTACAGACTCAAACTTCGTCAACAACTTAGCAGGGTTCACAGTACGTTTCATGTATCCAACTTAAAGAAGTGTTTATCCGATGAGCCGTTGACAATTTCGTTGGATGAAATACACATTAATGATAAGCTTCACTTCGTTGAAGAACTAGTGAAGATTATGGATCATGAAGTCAAGCGGTTAAAGCCAATCCGCGTTCCCATTATCAAGGTTCGATGGAAATCCAGGAGAGGTCCTGAGTTCACATGGGAACGTGACGATCAATTCCGGAAGAAGTATCTGCATCTCTTAAAAAAAACCGCACCCTCGACAAGTACCGCATCTTGAGCCTTACGGACAAGGCTCCTTTAACGGAGGAAGACTGTAACATCTCGTTATTTCAGGTCATTTTACGACTCAATTATTGCCATTACTTATTTTTAGGGTTTTACGCGTTCACTTTTAATTTTCATCGTTTAGTTAAATGGCGTAAACTAAAAATTAACATTCAACGTAAACGGACATCAAACAAGTAAAAGATTATGTCAAGCAAGTGTTATATAATTATTATGAGGATAATGTATAAATTTTCATATTTTAATTTTATTGGTTACATAAAACGTTTACGTTTCGCAAAAAAATACATTTAACCATACCCGGAAGCCCCAATGCCTATCTATACTCAAACAAATACCCACTTTTATACCCAATACACAAAAATTAAATAACTTCTACCCTTATATACTATAGTGGCCGGATATAATGAGATAAAACAAAAGACCAAAAATTCAAATTACACTTCCAAAGTATTAAGCACATGTTAAACTCACCTCCTAGGGAGGAGGAGAGCACCTTACACACATGTACTCTTAACACCTCCTAAACACATGGTTTTGCTAGTGGGTTTGTGAAATACCTCTAGTATATAAAGGTGTACTATGCAAGACTTAAACACTTCCCGTTTTACAAGTAAACTTTTACACAAACTATCTTGTTTCCTAACCATAGGTCACGGCTCATATTACCCCCCCAAATAATTTCATAGTTTGATTTTTAACAAAGATACAAGTATACATGGGTTCTTAGATATAATATCTAAGGTGTAGCAAAGTAATTTGGAAACTTAGGTATTAGTTTATACAAGGGTTTATTCAAGAAGAAAGTTAGGGTTTCCAATCTAGGGTTTTGAATTTGGGTTTAATTTCTAGGGTTTGATTTGTATTCTTCATCATCCTACACTCATTTAAGGTTTACTTAAACCATAATCTTTCTATTTATTCATTTACCTATTTTACATACTTGTTATTATGTTAATCACCACCTAAAGTAGTTTTGTAGATTTATAAAATATAAATAGATATATATATATGATTTTAATGTATATGTTTATATAATGAATTAATGTTAAAAATATACTAGAACATAAGAACACACTTTATATAAGTGTTAATTAATTTATATGTTTAGTTTATAAATTAATTTGTTGAAATTTTAATTATAAAATTTATGTACAATGTATCATGATGACTTGGTACTTGGACAAGAGTTATGGACATGAATATGAGGACCTTAAATATGTGATACATATGGTATAAAGTAAATTAGAGGACTTGTATAAATTAATCAAGTAATGATTTATAAAAACTAGTTTATACACTTTATATATATAGTGGACTATTTTAATGATTCTATTGAAATTTGAATTTTTAAAAATCGGGAATATTTTTATATAATATGAACTTTAATGAAATTATGACGATAATAAATATATAAAGATTGGTTTTAATAAAAGTTGTTTTATAAAAATAGCTATTGTTTCAGGTCTGAGAAAAATGTACAAATATTTTATAATGATAGTACATGTCATGAGAATTCCAAGCATATAAGAATCTCGAAAAACAAAGCTATAACGAATGAGGTACGGGTTTTGAAATTTAAAGTTATAAAACTATTTTTATAAACTGTTTTGGGTTACTGTTTTTGACACATATTTTTATAAAAACAATGAGTATTTTATTTTCATAGTTTATCTCGTCACGATTCCATACATATAAAGAACAAGCGAAACAGAGTTAAAATGAGTAAGTTAAGAGTCTTTAAAGATTTCAGGTAAATAGAAACTATAAAAACTAATTGATTTTTATAAATAATTTTATGTAATTTTTATAAAAATTAACATTCTGTTAGAAATATAAAAATTTGTTTACGAGAGTTTTTGGGTCCGTTTGGGCTATAAAACCTTAAGTAATATGTCGTATCATTTATATAATATTTATATACGTTTTTAACTTTATAAATATTATTTTACAAAACAATTAAACTAAAATATCATTATAAAATCAATAAAAATACTAAATCTTGTATTATAAACAAATAATCAATTGTTGGACAAAGATAACATTTTATTTTACGAATACAAATACATATACCTTTATTAAATAAAGTACAATTTATATATTGTTTTAACATTTTAAATTAAACAAAAACTATTTAGGTGGTGGTGTAACTATATAACTTGTGATGTTGTATTTATTTTAAATACATTATACTTATACGGCCTATAATTAATCAGGTTGCATTCGGGATTTCCAAGACGATATTCATATTTGATTTATATAATCAAACACATTCACTAAGGTGAGTTCATAGCCCATTTTTATACGATTCCAATGATTTACAATTCTCGGTGTGAGAAACATGCATTGTTTTACATTTGGACGCAAGTACACTTTAAACAAATTACAAGTATGCCTAAGTAGCTATAACCCACTATGCCCATGAATCATGAACTAATTACTGGATTGTAAGCGTGAATGTTATGAATAGATGTAATTGGGATTGACATCCCCGTTCGGGTGAGTAGCGCTCACTAGTTTCGAAGGTACCAAAACGACGAATGTATACCATGTCGGAACAATTTGGATGTGGCGGGTTGAACATCTACACGGGCACATTATTGGTATTAATTTGCACACATACATGTTGTAGCTTCAGTGTCATGAGCTTAGTGCATTTCGTAATTACATTTTAAGATATTGTATGTGTTACATGTCTTACACTTAGAAATCTTGTGGTCCTACTTTATACATTACTTAAACCTGTGAATTCACCAACTTTATGTTGACGTTTTAAAGCATGCTTTTCTCTGGTCAATAAGGCAAGAACAATGATACATTGGTGGTCACCATTTTGGAGTCACATTATCATAAAGATTTAAGTGCATTACATTTTGGAGTATTTGTTATGTATTAAAATCTTTACATTTTTTTAAGGATGAACGAGTTAAGCTATGGGCTTTTGTAACAAACAATTTATTTAATCAAATGCATCATTTTCAAACAACTCATATAGAGGTCGTTCTCATGTCTTGTGCTATTAATCTATGATGTAACACTCTCAGCCCCTTATGAGACTCGCAATTGCTTCTTGTATATTTGAGCCTATTCTTAAATATCTCAGCATGAGGAGCAATAGAAAATTTGTTCTCGTGTGGTTTGTAGAAATGGTATCCCATTGTTTCCTTTTGGGTATCCACCAAAATACACTTAATAGTTCTAGGCATTTGTCAATAATAATCTCCAAGAGATTTTTTACCAAATTTAGAACTTCAATCAAGACATAATGAGATTCATCTCATTTTATCTTAATTAACTTTGGGCATATCCATGATATACTCAATTTATCTAACCTTGATCTTTTTAGAAGTTAAATAAGTTAAGGTCATCATAAATCAACACAATATCAATATGTAGTTTGATTTCCCTTGATTGGACATATAATAAAATGCGGTATTCCAATAAGATTGATCTTATACTTTATGGCTTTTCCTATTATACCAACTTAAGTTAAAACGTAATGGTATCTGATATGCTGTCATGTAGGGTCAATTTATTGATTACCAAGTTTAACTTTATATTTAGCCGACTTATCCTAAAACAACACTTTAACAAGTAGTGTACCCGATCAGGTAGTGTTTCATGGTGAGTAGGGTGTCAAACACTAAGAGCGAGGTTGTTAACCTTATATTCTATTAGTATTTTAATTAATCTAATTAAGTTAATTCTAATTACTTGTTAAACCTATGCTATATACGTTTCTAATGATATGGGGGGTTTTCAGCCTGAGAGACTGACACATGTTTTATGGTGACAATAATCAATTCTAAACATAATAAACATGCAAGAAAACAATCAGAAGATAAAAGAGCGGTACAAGCCAAATGATAAAAAACTGTATTATCCATATTAAATCCGATTAAAATCTAGTTTGTTTATTTAGTGCAATGATTTCTTATCTCGAAGCGACATATCATTCTTAAGACTTAGCCGGGACATCATCCTAAGACCTACACATGTTGAATCCTGTCACAATTAACGTATCCACATAAAGCATCCTTTTAGTTTAATTATAATCTATCTATGGATTAAAGCAATGGTGATCTTGATAAACCCTAACCCATCGGGACTTTACCCACTTACTGTTTGATGGTATTTTATATACTGGCAGTTTACTGTAAATCTTTATCAATTAATTAAGAACATACTTATTTAGGGATGAGCATATAGACCCGAATCTCGGTACCGAACCAGAACTGTACCGGTTCCGTACCGAAACGGTACCGAATCCCGGTATACGGTACGGGACCGGTACCATGATTCGAGTAAAAAAAATCGGGACTACTAGTTCGGTACGGGACCGGTACCAAATCGGGAAATTACAAAAAAAAAGGGGAAAAACCATCGATTTCCCGATACCCGAATCCCGTTCGGTACGGTACCGGTATCACTAATTTATGCTCGGGAAAAAATCGGTACCACTAATTCGGTACGGGACTGATACCGTGTTCATCCCTATATAGAACCATGATGAGTTCGCTTAGATTCGTATTAATTATTCTTTTGTTTCCTATTTCGCGCATCATACTTACAAGTGTAAACTAAATATTTTGATACAACCAAATAAATAAGTACGAAACAA